>JAQQSZ010009403.1:0-12783 GCA_028646595.1 Phalanger gymnotis
AATAGATGAAGTAAAAAAGTTGTTTTTTTTTTTTCATGCAACTAGAAAATAAGACGCACAGGCAATGGGGCATAGAGATTTATCTTGCCCTACAAGAAAGGAAGGGAAAGGGGGATGGGAGGGGAATGAGTTGATGGAGGGGAGGGCAGTCTGGGGAACAGGGCAACCAGAGTGTACACCATCTTGGAGTGGGGGGGGGAGGAAATGGGGAGAAAATTTGTAATTCAAACGCCTGTGAAAATAAATGCTGAAAACCAAACATATTAAAAAGATAAATTTCTCAAAAAAAAAGAATCAAATTAGACAATGGTTTGTCTATTTTATTATTCTTTAAAAATAGATTTTAGTTTCATTTATTATTTTAATGGTGTTTTTGTTTTCAATTTTATTAACCTCCACTTTGTTTTATAGGATTTACATTTACTTAATTAGATTTTACAAATTTGTTAGTTCTCTAGGATTTTTAGTTACTTTCTCAATTCATTGATCTGTTCTTTCTCTTTTTTCGTTAATGAAAATGCTTTGAGATATAAAGTTTCCCCTAAGAACTGCCTTGGTTATATCCCCCAAATTTCGGTATGTTGTCTCATTGTTGTCATTATCTTTAATGAAATTATCTATCATTTCTCTGGTTTCTTCTTTGACCCAAATATTTGTTATGATTCAATCATTTAATCTCTAGTTGATTTTAATACTTTTTTCAACTGCCTTTTATTTAATATAATTTTATTGCATTGTGGTTGGTAAAGGATGCATGTGATATTTCTGCTTTTCTACATTGGTATATCAGGATTTTAATGTCCTAATGCATGATTGGCTTTTTGTAAAGGTGCCATATACAACTGAGAAATAAGCATAGTCTTTTCTCTTTTCATTCAGCAATCTCCAGAGGTCTATCATATCTATTTTCTTTTATAAATTTTTCAGATTTTTAAAAACTTTTCTTGTTCATTTTAAAAATTAGATTTATCTATGTCTGATATGGGGATAAAATATAGTCTTATAGTCGTTATTTTAGTTTTATTGTGTATTTTTTCTTATAGTTATTTTTTTCTTTAAATATTTAGAAACTATGCTATTTGGTACATATATGTTAACTATTGAAATAATTTCATTGCCTATATTATCTTTTAGCGAGGTGTAGTTTTCCTCTTTATCACTTTTAATTAATGTTATTTTTGCTGTTGCCTTGACTGAGATCATAGTTGTTACTACTCTTACTTTTTCATGTGTTCAGCTAATGAATAATAGATTGATCTAACTTCTTAAAAAAAATGCAATTGCTCTAATGGGGGAAAAAATCCACTGAAGAAAACAACGCCTTAAAAAGCAGAGTTTGCCAAATGGAAAAGTAGGTATAAAAACATTGAAGAGAACTCCTTAAAAAGTAGAATTGGCTATCTGGAAAAGGGAATACAAAAACTAAGTGAAGAAAACAATTCATTAAAAATTAGAATTGGGCAAGTGAAAAGTAATGACTCTGTGAGACATCAACAATCAGTCAAACAAGATCAAAAGAATAAAAAAAAGAGAAAATATAAAACATTTTACTGTAAAATCAACTGACTTGGAAAATAGATCCAGAGAGACAATTTAAGTATTATTGGTCTACCTGAAAGCCATGACCAAAAAGAGAGTCTGGAAAGGATTTTTTTTCCAAGAAATTATTGAGGAAATCTGCACTCAGGTCCTAGATCCAGAGGTAAGAGAGTCATTAAAAGAATCCACCAATAATTTTCTGGAAGAGACCTCAAAATGAAAACTCCAAGGACTATCATAGCCAAATTCTAGAATTATCAGGTTAAGAATAAAATACTGCAAGCAACCAGAAAGAAACAATTTAAATATCATAGTGCCATAGTCTGGATTATGCAGGACTTAGCAGCTTCTACATTAAAGGATTCAACCTGTAATATGATATTACAGAAAGTGGAGGAGCTTTGATTACAAATGAGAATCAACTACTCAGAGAAACTGAGTATAATATTTTAGGCAAAAAGATGGACATTCAATGAAACAGGGGATCTTCAATCACTCCTGATGTAATTAAAAAAAAAACATAGCTGGACAGAAAATTTGATTGTTAAATACAAACTCAAGAGAAGCATATAAAAAGTAAAAAGAAAGGGTAAAAAAGATATTATTCAACTAGGTTAAACTTTTTAAATCCCCACATGTGAAGATGATACTTGTAGCTCTTCAGAACTATATCTTTATTATGGCAGTTAAAAAGGGTATCCATTAGAGAGAGGGAGTGGGAATAAGGAAAAATTGAGGTGATGATAAAAAATAAGGGGTGAAAAAAAAGCATGGTACTGAAAGAAGAGAAAAGGGGGAGGCAGAATAGGGTAAATTACATCACAGGAAGAGGGAAAAATACATTATTTATAAATAGAAGAGAAGGTGGCCTTAAAGTATATTTTATACTTATATACTAAGTATAAATTACACTTAAGTATACATTATACTTTAAATATAAGTATGATCTTAAAGTATATTTTAAAATAACAATCATCAAAATTACTTTATACTGGGGCGGGGGCGCGGGAGCCAAGATGGAGACTGGAAAGCAAGGACTAGCTTAAGCTCACCCCTAAATCTCTCCAAAAACCTGTAAAAATGGCTCTGAACAAATTGTAGACCTGGAGAATGAATAAAATAGCAGAGGGAAGCAGGGTTGCAGTCCAGGAAACTCTGGATGATCACTGGAAAGGGTCTATCCGGGTTAGCATTTCTTGGGAGAGGAGGAGTGCTGGTGTGGCAGAGTTTGCTGTATAGAAGTAACTCTGAAAACAGCAGAACTTGGCTCCAAAAGTTTGGGACAAAGTCCTCTCTACTCTACAAGCAGCCATACACTGACAAAAAGCTGAAGAGTCAAGTAGTTGGCTGGGAACATGGCCAGGCAGGGAAAAAGGATGTAGACTCAGATTCAGACTCAGACTTTGGAATCTTTTTTGGTGACAAAGAAAATGAAAACATAGAGCCAGAAGAAGTCAACAAAGTCAAGGAGCCTGCATCAAAAGCCTCCAAGAAAAATATGAATTGGTCTCAGGCCATGGAAGATCTCAAAAAGGATTTGGAAAAGCAAGTATGTGAAGCAGAGGAAAAATTGGGAAGAGAAATGAGAATGATGCAAGAAAATCATGAAAAACAAGTCAATAACCTGCTAAAGGAAACCCAAAAAAATACTGAAGAAAATAACACCTTAAAAAATAGACTAACTCAAATGGCAAAAGAGCTCCAAAAAGTCAATGAAGAGAAGAATGCCTTGAAAGGCAGAATTAGCCATATGGAAAAGGAGGTCCAACACCTTAAAAATTAGATTGGAGCAAGTAGAAACTAGTGGCTTTATGAGAAATCAAGACATTATAAAGCAAAACAAAAGGAATGAAAAAAAAAGGAAGACAATGTGAAATATCTCATTGGAAAAACCACGGATGTGGAAAATAGAACCAGGAGAGATAATTTAAAAATTATTAGACTACCTGAAAGCCATGATCAAAATAAGAGCCTAGACATCATCTTTCAAAAAATTATCAGGAAAAATTGCCCAATTTCTAGAGCAAGAGGGTAAAATAGAAATTGAAAGAATCCACCAATTGCCCTCTTAAAAAAAATCCCCAAAAGAAAACTCCTGGGAATATTGTCACCAAATTCCAGAATTCTCAGGTAAGGAAGAAAATACTGCAAGCAGCCAGAAAAAAACAATTTGAGTATTGTGGAAACACAGTCAGGATAACACAAGATCAGCAGCTTCTACCTTAAGGGATCAAAGGGCTTGGGATATGATATTCCAGAGGTCACAGGAGTTAGGATTAAAACCAAGAATCACCTACCCAGCAAAACTGAGTAACATGCTCCAAGGCAAAATATGGATTTTCAATAAAATAGAGGACTTCCAAGCTTTCTCAGTGAAAAGATCAGAGCTGAATAGAAAATTTGGCTTTCAAACACAAGAATCAAGAGAAGTATGAAAAGGTAAAGAAGAAAGAGAAATTGCTAGCGACTTACTGAAGTTGAACTGTTTTGCTTACATTCCTACATGGAAAGATGATGTGTGTAATTCATGAGACCTTTCTTAGAATTAGGGTAGTTAAAGGGAAAATACATATATACATACATACATATATATAGACAGAGGACACAGGGTGAGTTGAATATGAAGTGATGATATCTAAAAATATAATAAAATTAAATTAAGGGATGAGAGAGGAATATATTGAGAGAGGAAGAAAGGGAGAGATAGAATAGGATAAAGTATCTTACATAAAAGTGCCAAGAAAAAGTAGTTCATTGGAAGGGAAGAGGGGGCAGGTGAGGGGGAATGAGTGAATCTTGCTCTCATCGGATTTGACTTGAGGAGAGAATAACATACACACTTAGTTGGGCATCTTACCCCACATGAAAGTAGGGGGAAGGGGATAAAAAAGGAGGGATGATAGAAGTGAGGGCAGATAGAGGGAAGAAGTAATCAAAAGCAAACATGTTTGAAAAGGGACAGGGTCAAGGGAGAAAATTGAATAAAGGGAGACAGGATAGGATGGAGGGAAATATAGTTAGTCTTTCACAACATGACTATTTATGGGAGTGTTTTGCATAATGATACATGTGTGGCCTATGTTGAATTGTTTGTCTTCTTAGGGAGAGTGGATGGGGAAGGAAGAAGGGAGAAAATTTGGAACTCAAAGTTTTAAAAGCAAATGATCAAAAAAAAGTTTTTTTGGTTTTTTTTTTTTTGTATGCAACTGGGAAATAAGATATACAGACAATGGGGCGTAGAAATCTCTTGCCCTACAAAAAAGTAAGGGGAAAAGGGATGGGGGTGGGAGTGGGGTGGCAGAAGGGAGGGCTGACTGGGAAATGGGGAAATCAGAATATATGCCATCTTGGAGTGGGGGGAGGGTAGAAATGGAGAGAAAAATTGTAACTTAAAATCTTGTGGAAATCAATTCTGATAACTAAAAAAAATTACTAAATAATAAAGTATGGAAAAAAGTCAAAAAAAGAAAAAAAAACTACTTGATATTTCCTAAGGAATAGAGTGGTGGATCAGTGGAATAGGTTAGGTACATAAGACACAGTAGTCAATGACAATAGTAATCTACTCTTTGATAAACCCAAAGACTCCAGCTTCTTGGATAAGAATTCACTATTTAACAAAAACTGCTGGGAAAACTGGAAAATAGTATGGCAGAAACTAGGCATAGATTAACATCTTACATCATATACCAAGATAAAGTCAAAATGAGTACATGATTTATATATAAAGGCTCATACTATAAGCAAACTAGGAGAGGAAGGAATAATTTACCTGTCAGAATTGAGGAGAATGGAATAATCTCTGATGAAACAAGAGGTAGAAAACATTATGAAGTGCAAAATGAAGTTTTTTGTTTTGTTTTGTTTTGTTTTTTTCCCCCACAAACAAAGCCAGTCTAACCAAGATTGGGAAGCAGAAAGTTAGGAAGCATTTTTTACAATTGCCTATGATAAAGACCTAAATTGTCTCTGATAAAGGCCTAAAATATATAGAGAACTGAGTCAAACTTAGAAGAATACAATTCATTCCCCAATTGACAAATGGTCAAAGGATATGAACAGAAACTTTTCCAATGAAGGAATTAAAGCTATCTATAGTCTATAAAAATACTCTAAATCAGTACTGATTAGAGAAATGCAAATCAAAATGACTCTGAGGTAATTCATCGCATCTATCAGATTGGCCAACATAACAAAACAGGAAAGTGATTAGAACACTAAAGCATTGGTGGTGGAGTTTTGAATTAATCCAATCATTCTGAAGATCAATCTGGTACTATGCTTAAAGGATAAAATTGTTCATACCCGTAGAGCCAGCAATACAATTCCTAGGTCTGTATCCCAAAGAGTTCATAAAAAATGGGAAAAGGACTCACATGGCCAGAAATATTTATAGCAGCTCTGTTTGTGGTGGTAATGATTTAGAATTTGATGGGATGTTCATCAATTGGGGAATGGCTAAACAAGTTGTGGTATATAAATGCAATGGAATACTACTGTTCCATGAGAAATGATGAGCATTCAGCCTTCAAAAAACCTGGAAACACTTATATGAACTGATGCTGAAGGAAGTGAACCGAACCAGGACAACATTGTACAAAGTAACAGCAACATTGGGCAATGACTCATTTTAATAGACATAACTCTTCTCAGCAATACAAGGATCTAAGATAATTCCAAAAGGCTCATTGTGGAAAATGCTGTCCACATCCAGCAAATGAATTATAGAGACTGAATGAAAACTGAAGCATAATATTTGCGCGCACTCTCTCTCTTTCTTTCTCTTTTGTTTTGTTTTAGTTCTTGTTTCTAATGGTTTCTCTCATTCATTCTAATTCTGTTTTTTTTCTTTTTTGCAGGGGGGGAAGACAGGGCAATTGGGGTTAAGTGACTTGCCCAAGGTCACACAGCTAGTAAGTGTGTCAAGTGTCTGAGGCCAGATTTGAACTCAGGTCCTCCTGACTTCAGGGCTGGTGTTCTAGTCACTGCACCACCTAGCTGCCCCCATTCTAATTCTTTACAACATGACTAATGTAGAAATAAAAAAAAGAAATGACAAGTAGGTGGATTTCAGGGAAAAATACACCTTTAAAGACTAGCTTGAACCATTGCAAAGTAAAGAGAGAAGAACCAGGATAACATTGTACCCATTAATGTACAAAGATATTAAATTAAATTAAATTAAATTACACATTAAATTACCAGGATAACATTGTACATATTTCATGATGACTCACTATGAATGACTTAGTTATCAGCAATACAATTATACAGGACACTTCAAAAGGACTCAAGAGGAAAAATGCTATTCAAATCCAGAGAAACAATTCATGAATCTAAATGCAGACCAAAGCATATACTATTTCACTTTTTTCATGTACATTTTTTTTCTTTTGGTCTTCTCCTTTTATCACACCATAACTTATGGGGAAATATGTTTTACATGTTTGCACATATGTAACCTGTATCAAATTGCTAAGGATGTAGGTGTGGGAGGAAGAGAGAAAATTTGGAATTCAGAATTTTTAAATGAATGTTAATTTTTTTCTTTATATGTAATTGGTGAAAATAAAATACAGCTAAAACAAAAACATAAGAAAGCAAGTAATTAAATTAACCTCTTCTCAAAATGATAGTTAGTGTCTAAGTAAAACAATAAGCAAGCATTATCTGTAATGGGGATAAGCTAGAACCTATCCCACCCTGAGTGGTTTTAGAGTTTACATGGAACAAGAATGCTCATTATTGCCATTATTGTTCAATATTGTCCTAGAAATGCTAGCTATAGCAGCAACGGAATAAAAAGTAATTGAAGAAATTAGAATAGACATCAAAAAATAAAATAAAGGCAAAAGAGTGAAAAATAAAGGAAAATGTGAAATATCTCATTAGAAACAAATTGATTTAGGAAATAGATCAAAGGGAGAAAAATTACCTGAAAGCCATTATTAAAAACATAGCCTAAACATCACATTTCAAACAATCACTAAAGAAAACTCCCCCAATATCTTTGACTTAGAGGGTAAAAGAGCAATTCACTGATAACTTCCTGAAAGAAATCCTCAAATGAAAATTTCCAGGAATATTATAAAAGAATTCCAACAAACCCAAGGTTGAGAAGAAAATATTGCAAGAAGTCTGAAAGAACATATTTTAATATCATGAAGGCATAGTCATAACACAAGATTTAAAGGAGGAGAGGCCTTGGGATATAATATTCTGAAAGACAAAGGAGCTAGGATTACAACCAAAAATCACCTACCCACCAAAACGAAGTACAATCATCCAGAGGAAATGGATATTTAGTGAAATAGAGGACTTTCATCATATTCCTGATGAAAAGATCAGAACTGAATAGAAAATAAGCCCATAAGGGTAAACAAAAAAAAGAGAAATCATAATGGACTGAATGAGGTTAAATAACTTGTAATTCTATATAGGAAGATAGTAATGTAACTTCTAAGAATTTATCATTAGGGCAGTTAGAAGGGGTCCACATAGACATAGGGCATAAATGTCAGTCAATTATGTTTGGATGACCTAAAAAGAAGGAAAGAGTGACAGAGGCAAGCACTGAGAGAAGAGGGAGATGGAGAAGAAGAATAGGGAAAAATATCTCATATAAGATAGTCTTACAAAGGATGAGCTTTTATCATGGAGGGAAAAATTGGTGAGGGTTTACTTAATCAAAGGAGAGCAAAAGAAAAAAGAAAACTATAGGCCAATTTTCTCAATGAAAATTGATACTAGCATTTCATATAAAATACTACCAATATAGCAACATATGACAGATGTCATGCACTACTACCAGGTTGGATTTATACCAGGAATGTAGAGCTGGTTCAATATTAGGAAAACTATTAGAATAATTGACTATATTAGTAACAAAAACAACAAAATATATGATTATGTCAAAAGATTCAGAAAAAAAGTTGTTGAGAAAATACAAATTTTTTTCCTATTTAAAAATGATGGAAACCATAAGAATCAATGGAGCTTTATCTTAAAATCATGAGTAGTATCTATCTAATACAAAGTTTGTACTCTATCTGTAATGAGGTCAACCTAGAAGTCTTCCAATATCAAGGATGAAGCAAAGGTGTCCATTATCGTTACTATTGTTAAATATTATAATACAAATGCTAGCTACAGCAATAATAAAAAGAAAAAAAAATGAATTGAAATAACAAGCAAAGGATACAAGGTATCAAAACAATCATTTGTTGTGGATAATATGATGGCAAACTTAGAGAAACCTAGAGAATCAATTAAAAAGAAACTCCTTGAAATGTTATCAATTTTAGCTAAGTTGAAGCATATAAAATAAAACCATAGAAATCATCAGCATTTCTTTATATTAACAACAAAACACACCATGGAGGCAAAGAAAGAGAACTTCCATTTAAAATAAATGTAGACAGTATAAAATATCTGGAAGTCTACCTGTCAAGACAATCCTGGAAATTTTATGAAAATAATTACCTAACACTTTGCAGACAAAGGAAGATAGATCTAAATAATTGAAGAAATATTAATTGTTCATGGGTGTGCTGAGCCAATATAGTAAAAATGGAAATTTTTCTACCTAAAATAATTTACTAATTCAGTGCCATACCAAGCAAACTACCAATTAATGATTTTAATAATAAATAATAACAAAATCCAAGACCTGTGTTTTGCCACTTTATATATCCCCATCACTAAAAACAGTGTCTGGCATATAATAGGCATTTAATAGTTCTTTATTACTTTGAATTGAAAGAAACAAAGTATAGACTGGGACATATATCCTCTCTCAACCATGGAAATTCACATTGCTTTAGTAAGTAAATTTGTTATAAGATTTTGGTTTTGCTTTTCAGTGGGGGAATGAGTACTGAAAACATTAGTAGCAATGTGGTTGCTTAATAAGGAGAGAAATAGTCATTAAAACATATTTAAAATGCACAGAATTATGCAGAAGTATGGATAGAAGGAAATAGGTAGGCAAGAGAGCTTTAAAGTTAATTTTGGTTTTTTGTTCTACTTTGTAAAAAAATTCACCTAATTTGGCAATTTTTTTTTAAGTTTTTTTCTTTTTTAGTTCTGTTTTGTTTGGCAGGGCAATTGGGGTTAAGTGACTTGCCCAAGGTCACACAGCTAGTGTCTGAGGCTGGATTTGAACTCAGGTTCTCCTGACTTCAGGGCTGTGCTCTACTCACTGCGCCACCTAGTTGCCCTGATGTGGCATTTCTTAACTTCAGTTTTTTTTTTTATTGTTAAAAATAAAACATCAAGGAAAGTTCTTGAGTTGGTTCTCTGTACATCTTGATGACATACATGTCCAAAGATTTCAATTAATGGTAATATCACCATTTGCCTATGTTGGTGGGCTTAGTTATGCATTTCACATTATGTAGCAGTACATGTTTTTTTCTAACTGCAAATGATAGTCATTTCATCCAGAGGATTCAGTCTTCCTGCTGACACTATTTTTCATTGTGTTTTGTTTGTTTTCTTGTTTGTGCATTTGGAGTGTGTGTGTGTGTGTGTGTGTGTATGTGTGTGTGTGTGTGTGTGTGTGTGTGTGTGTGTGTAGGGAGTATTTGGGTCCTATTTGTAATAAAAAATATTAAAACTATGTCTCTTTCTCAGTGAGGAGAACATCACTTCATTTTGCCAATATAAAATATTTGAAAGGAATGGATTGAGGGAGGGGGTGGAGAATGTATTTCTTTTAAAACCTTTAAATTTTCAATATCTCTAAGATTAGGTGAAATTACTGTTTACTAAAAGACCGTGACTACCAATTTTGATGCAACCAAAAAATATATAGATTAATTTTTTTCAGTATCTTTTTCTTTTATACTATTCAGGCTTTTTACGATAAAATAGCTATTTCATACCTCCTAAAACACTGGAATTGCATGTCCATTAACATTTTCATACACTATACTGACTTCAAAATAACATCCATCAAGTTCATCTCAAGTGCAAGTCAAATATCATCACAAAACACAGGAAAATTCAATATTCTGGACTCAAGCAATTCAAGTCAATGACATGAGTCTGAAGTCACCACAGCATATTGTAAATGCATTTTGTGGAGCAAGCAGCAGGTTTCTACATATCTTGTAATATTCAGATATTTGGTAATATATATGTAATAGACATGTATGTATGTATGTGTATATGTATGTATATATATATGTGTGTGTGTAAGGTGCATAAAATAATCAGTGTGGTATAATGAAAAGTGGGCTGGCCTTGTGTTCAAAAGGACTTGGGTTCAAATAATTCTCACCTCGACACATAACAGCTGTGTGAGCCTGGACATATCACTTTAACCTAGAAATTCTAGGCAATTTTTAGGAATATAGCTCCCAGAAAAGTAACTGATCTGCACGAGCAGAAGAAATTTTCACACCAGAGAGTTCCCTACACTGAATATGGTTCACAACCTTCATTTTGCCAAAAAGCAGACTGAGGAGCAGAAAGTTTCAGTGATTTGTCTGATATCACACAGGCTATAAGTGAAAGAGGAAGAATTGTTATCTTTTGTCTTTGAAATCAAGGAGGTTTCCACAATGCCATATCATATCCCTTCTAATATGGTTGAATCCAGCAAAGTTTATACTCTGTTAGAATAACTTATAAGATCTTCCCCTTGACACAATAACAACATTCTCCAAAGGAGTGAAGATGACAATGATACAAAGTACAATAGAGAGGTACAGAGTACATGTGGAGGCTGCAATAAATGACAAAATGGGGTGTTATGGGAGAAGCGGTGTAACTGCTGGCATTAAAAAGTATGATCAGCTCCGGGAAAGAAGTAACATTAATCTAGTATTAATGGGATTGTCAACTGGTATAGCTTTTCCAGAAAGCAATTAGGAACTCTACCGAAGAATTTGTTAAATGATGCATACACTTTGACTCAGAAGTACCGATACTAAGTCCATTTCCCAAGCAGAAGAAAGAGACAAAAAAATCCTTAGTTACAAAACTATAGGTGGTAGTTCTTTTTACAGTAGCAAAGAGATAGACTAGAAAGACACTACTCAATTAGAAATTGGTTGAATAAATTATGGTATATGAATACAACGGAATTCTACTGTTTCATAAGACATGAAGAAAAGAGCATTTTCAATGAACCTGAGAATATTTATATGAAACAAAGCAACCCTTTTGAGGGGATGCTCATCAATTGGAGAATGGCTGAACAAACTATAACATATGAATCTAATGGAATACTCCTGTGCAATAAAAAATGATGAACAGGCAAATTTCAGAAAAAAACCTGGAAATATTTGTAAAGGGAAATGAGCAGAATCACGGAAACATTTTACATAGTATCAGCAACATATTGTGATGATGAACTATGACTGAATAAGTTTTTTCTCAGCAACACAATCATCCAAGACAAGTACAAAGGACTCACAAAGGAAAATGCTATGCATATCCAGATTAAAAAAGAAAAAAAAAGATGGACTATGAATGTAGATTGAAGCACATTTTTTTTTGCTTATTCTATTCTTTCACAACTGGAACTATTACAATTTTTTTTTACATGATAGCACATGAATAAATTATATCAAACTGCCCACCATCTTCAGAAGAGAGGAAGGAAGGGAAGGGAGAAGAAATATTTGAAACTCAAACTGGTGACATGTAATTTGGAAAAATAATATTAAACTTAATAAAAGAAACAAAGCAGAGTGAGAAGAATAAGGTGAACATTTTCTTTACAATAACAATAAAACCATAAAAGTAACATTATCTTTCGAGGAACTGTGAACTTTGCTTGACATAATGAACAGTCACGGTACCAGAGAAGAAATAATAAGGCATGCCACCCACCTCCTGATAGAGAAAAATGGACTCAGAGTTCAAAATAAGAAATAATTTGAAACATAATAAATGTGAAAATTTATTTTACTTGACAATGCTTGCCTGTTCCAGATATTTTTGTGCTTTTTTTTCTATTGTGGAAGGGGGAGGAATTTTTTTTTAAATTCAAATTTTGTTAAACAAAAAAAATTTAAAGTATGTTTGAAAAAGGAATGCAACAAGTCCAAAGATGAAAGTGATATTTAACCAATCTTTCATGCTAGACTGGCACATTCATGCCAGTAAGGCAAAATGGGCTTAGTTTAACGGGTGTGCTTAAGGAGTTTGGCTTTTGTTTATGGTGAAAGTACTTTCACCTGTTAAACGCTAAGCCCCAGGCCCAAAGCCCTATCAGGTGTGAAACCCCTGTGG
>JAQQSZ010009404.1:0-12783 GCA_028646595.1 Phalanger gymnotis
GACCTCCTTTTCCATTTGGCTAATTCTGCCTTTCAAGGCATTCTTCTCCTCACTGCCTTTTTGAAGCTCTTTTGCCATTTGAGTTAGTCTATTTTTTTAAGGTGTTGTTTTCTTCAGTATATTTTTCACTATTTTTTGGGTCTCCTTTAGCAAGTCATTGACTTGTTTTTCATGGTTTTCTCACATCCTTCTCATTTCTCTTCCCAATTTTTCCTCTACTTCTCTAACTTGCTTTTCCAAATCCTTTTGGAGCTCTTCCATAGACTGAGACCAGTTCACGTTTTTCTTGGAGGCTTTTGTTGTAGGCTCTTTGACTTTGTTGACTTCTTCTGGCTGTATGTTTTGGTCTTCTTTGTCACCAAAGAAAGGTTCCAAAGTCTGAGACTGAATCTGGGTGTGTTTTCGCTGCCTGGTCATATTCCCAAGCAACTAACTTGACCTTTGAGTTTTCAGCAGGGTATGACTGCTTGTAGAGTTAAGAGAACTATGTGCCAAGCTTGGGAGGGATGCACCAGCTCTGCCACATCAGCACTCCTCGTTCCCCAAAACCTCCAACCAGGACTGGACTTAGATCTTCAGCAGGCTCTACACTCCTGCTCTGATCAGCCACTTAATTCCTCCCACCAAGTGGGTCTGGGGCCAGAAGCAACTGCAGTTCTGTAGCTGCCCCACCTCCACTGCCCCCAGGGTGGTTGCTGAACTGTGAACTCTATCACCCTGTCCCCAGCAGCTTTTCCCACTAACCTTCTCTGTTGTCTTTGGTGCTTGTGGGTTGAGAAGTCTGGTAACTGCTGCAGCTCACTGATTCAGGGCACTAGGGCCCACTCCGCCTGGCTCCTGGTCTGGTTGGTCTGCACAGCCCACACTGGGCTCTGCTCCACTCTGCTCTGCTCCCAGCTCCATGCATGATACACCTCACCCAGAAACCATCCAGGTTGTCTTGGGCTGGAGACCTGCTTCCCTCTGCTATTTTGTGGGTTTTGCAGTTCTGGAATTGGTTCAGAGCCATTTTTTATAGGTTTTTTGCAGGACTTAGCAGGGAGCTCATGCTACTCTCTGCTTTCCAGCTGCCATCTTGGCTCCGCCCCCAGCCCCTATCCTTAAATGAATGAGATCAAGCATTAGACAAAATGGATAACAAGGAGGATGATTCAGGGTGCTTTTTAAAGCTATCTGTTGATACCTTAATCCAGGTTTTTGTTTCTGTAATTATGCTTTTGCCAATGTGAGAATGTTGCCTTGGGGAATCCCAAAAGGAGGAAAATTGTGGGAAAATGATTTATTATATTGTTCAGGGAATTTTACTTTGTACTTTATATCCAACTTTATGTAATTAAAGACTGTCCAAAACTAGAACATCACCAGAGCCTAATAGCTATCTAGAAATGCTGGTAATGGTATTTTGGGACCTGTCAGGTCCCAGATCCCCACAAAGTATTCTAGGTTTGGATTATGACACACAAGACTTGTTGTGGATCCACCTAAGCTTATGTTTTGTGTTCCCTTATGTTTTGGCCAAGTTGGCTACTTGGCAAAATTGCTTAATTGTGTGTGTTTGTGCGTGTGTGTGTGTGGTTTCTGTATGGGCATCCATGTCTAAATCTTATATACCGTAAACCTTCCAGAGCCTGAACAAGACAGAGACACACCTCTATTTTGACTTGCTTTCCTCTACCAAATGACCTAATTTTTTTTTTCTAAAACTGTTTCAGATTTTGGATTTATTCTTATAAACAACAAAAGCAATCTAGAAAAATCCTTTCAAACATGAAGAAAAAGAAATTTGAATAATTCTGAACCCCTAAGAAACTGCAGAGCAGAATGGAATAATGTATTATTCCCAAAAACATAGCTAATCATGGCATACCATGCAAACCTGGAAAAAGATGGATGTCCCATCAATCAGTAATCATTTATTAAGTGCCTATTGTATGTCAGACACTGTACTAAGCACTGAAAAGTTACAGGCTAAATGGTACAGAAAGAAAACAAGATCTGAAAATTTTATTTTCTTCTTATACACAACAGTACTAAGAAATATAAAAATGATGAAAAATACTACAATCAACTAAATTATTGGTCTACTGGAAAGCTATGATGACAAAAAGATCCTGGACAGTATCTTCCAAAAAATCATCAAGGAAAACTGCCAAAAGTTCCTAGATCCAGAGGTTAAAATAGTCATTGAAAGAATCCATAGATCCCCCCTGGAAGAAATTGAAAACTCCAAAGAATATTTTAGCCAAATTCTAGAATTATCAAGTCAAGGAGAAATTACTGTAAACAGCCAGAAACTCAAATATTGTAGAATGACTGTCAAGATCATGCAGGACCTTGCAAATCCTACATTAAAAGACAGGAGGAATTGGAATATGATATTCCAAAAGGCAAAGGAGCTTGGTCTACAACCAAGGATCAACAACCTAGCAAAATTGAGCACAATTTCTCAGGCAAGAGATGGACATTCAATTAAATAAGGGAATTCTAGATCTTCCTAATGAAAAGGATCAATGGAAAATTTGATCTTCAAATACAAAACTCAAGAGACATAAAAAGGTAAACGAGGAGAGGGGAAACCTTGATATTCAATAAGAGCAAATTGTTTACGCCCTTATATAGGATTATATTGTTTTGGTTATGACATATATACGTGTGTGTGTGTGTGTGTGGATATATATATACACACATATATATGTCAATCTTGAAAATGGAACAGTTATGACAATTAAAAGGGATATACATAGACTGAGAGTGTCAGCATAAATTAACTGATGTGATGACAAAAAATACATAATTAAGAGGTACAATGGGATTGTTCTGGGAGAAGAGGAAAGGAAGAGGTAGAAAAAGGTGAATTACATCTCATGAAGAGGCAAAAAAAAACATTATAGTAGAGGGAAAGAAAGGAGGGAGAAGAGAAGTGTTTCAGCTTTATTCGCATTGGATTTGGTTCAAGGAGAAAAGAATATACTCCGATAACTATAGAAATAAAACTTGTCCTACAGGCAGTAGAAGGAGAAAGGGGAAAGAAAAGCAGGGTGGTTAAAAAGAGAGTGAAGTAGCAAGGAAGGGTGTCAATAGAGAGGGAAAATCGAGGAAGGTGGTGGTCAAAAGCAAAACTCTTTTGAAGAGTTGAAGAAAAAAGGGAAAAATAAAAGCATAAACAGCGTAAGGAGATTGGATGGAGAAAAAGACACAGATAGTAATCATAACTGTGAATGTGAATGGGATCAACTCTCTTATAAATAGAGACGGATAGCAGAATAGATTAAAAACCATAATCCTACAATATGTTGCTCACAAGAAACACATTTGAAACAGGGGGATACACAAAAGGTAAAGGCAAGGAGTAAGGTAAAGGTAAAAGGCTGGAGTAGAATATATTATACTTCAGTTTAAGTTAAAAAAAAGCAGGGGTAGCAATCATAATCTCAGATAAAGCAAAAGCAAAGAAAGATCTAATTGAAAGAAATAAGGAAGGAAATTATATCATGCTAAAAAGGCACCATAGACAATGAAGCAATAACATTAATTAACATAAATGTACCATTGGTATATGATACAAATTCTTAGAGGAGAAGTTAAAGGAGATACAGGAAGAAACAGCAAAACTATACTAGTTGGGGACCTCAGCCTCCCCCTCTGAACTTGATAAATCTAACCTCAAAATGAACAAGAAAGGAGGGGAACAGAATTTTAGAAAAGGTAGATATGATAGACCTCTGGCAAAAACTGAATGGAGATGAAAAGGAATATACCTTTTTCTCTGGGATAAATGGCATATACTCAAAAATTGACCATGTACTAGGGCATAAAAACCTCACAATCCAGTGCAGAAAGACAGAAATAGTCAATACATCCTTTTCAGATCATGATCCAATAGAAATTATTTGTAGTAAAAGACCATGGAAAGATAAACTAAGAATTAATTGGAAACTAAGTAATTTAATCCTAAAGAATGAATGGTCCAAAGAAGAAATCATAGAAACAATTAATAATTACAATAATAAGACAACATGCCAAAATTTATGGGATGCAGCAAAGGCAGTTCTTCGGGGAAGTTTTATATCTCTAAATACTTACATGAAAAAAAGAGAGGAAAAAGAGCAATGAGCTGGGCATGCAACTAAAAAAGCTATAAAAGAACAAATTGAAAAATCCCCAATTAAATATTAAATTAGAAATGCTAAAAACCGAAGAAAGATTAATAAAATTGAAATCAAGAAAACTATTGAGCTAATACATAAGACTAAGAGCTAGTTTTATGAAAAAAAATAAAAGTGATAAAATTTTGGTCAATTTGATTTAAAAAAAAAGAAAAAGGAAAACCAAATTATCGGTATCAAAAATGAAAAAGGTGAATTTGCCTCCAGTGAAAAGGAAATTAAAACAATAATTAGGAATGAGTGAACCTTACTCTCATTGAAATTGGCCTAAGGAGGAAATAACATACATACCCAAGGAGTATTTTGCCCTCCAGAAAAGTAAGGAGGAAGATTATAAGGCAGGGGTGGGGAATGATCAAAGAGAGGGCAGTTTAGTGGAGGAGGTAGTCAAAAGCAAACAGTTTTGAAAGGGGACAGGGTCAAAGGAGAAAACTGAATAAATGGAGGGCAGGATAGGATGGAGGGAAATATAGTCTTTCACAATATGACTATCACGGAAATGTTTTGCTTAATTACACATTTATAACATATCGAATTGCTTGCCTTCTCAAAGAATGTGAGTGAGGAGCAATGAGGGGAGAGAATTTGGAACTCAGAGTTTTAAAAGCAGATGTTAAAAGTTGTTTTTACATGCAACTGAGAAATAAGATACACATGCGATGGGGTATAGAAATCTATCTCATCCTCCTGATAAGTAAGGGGGAAGTGGATAAGAGAGGTGGAGTGGGGTGATAGAAAGGAGGGCAGGTGGGGGGAAAGGGTAATCAGAATGCTTGGCATCTTTGGGTGTGTAGTGAGGGAGAGATGGGGAGTAAATTTGGAACTCGAAATCTTGTGAAAATGAATGTTAAAAACTAAAAATAAATTATTTTTCTAAAAAATTGCTAAGTTACAAACTTTAGTAGTCTCATCTAATTGCAAAGCATAATATCACTTTTGAAAACTCTTTCTACAATAACTTATTTGTCATCACTGGACATATAATTTACCATGCATCTATTGAAGTCATCTCAAACATTTTCATAAGAACTGGTTATTAAATTTTAAATGTGGATATTTGCACAACAGAAATTGGTAAACACTACAAATCAGAGCTTGACTTATTGTTCTGTTAATGAACTTAAAACTGTATTGTGGATATTTATTTTTCCTGGAGATCTGGTTGCGAAAGCTTTACCAACATATCCTTGCATGCATCTCATGTGATACTATATTGTTAGAAATGAGTATCTAAATATACATTTCACAATTGCTTTGCCACATGATAAAATTAATTTTCTGTAATAGTATGTTTCCCCATTTTTTGTAGTCTGATAACTTGCTAAAGGAGCCATTAGGTAGCAAAGTGGTAGCAATCCTAATCTCATACAAAGGAAAAATAGATCTAATTAAAAGACATAAGGAAGGAAAATAGATCTTCCATAAAAGCACCATAGACAATGAAGTAATATCATTACTAAACCATATACGCACCAAGTGGTATAGCATTCAAATTCTTAGAGGAGAAGTTAAGAGAGTTACATGAGTCCCCTCCCCCTCTTCCTCTTCCTCTTAAGTTCCTCCTTCCTCTCCTTCCCTCCTCCCAGCCCAGCTCAGCTGAGACAGGCCCAGTCCAACCTGGCCTGGCTCTGAAGGGAGACCAGAAGCCTCTGGCAGATGCCCAGGTGGTATATGTATGCCTCAAAGTTGAGAGAAGGAAAACAAATTTTTGAGTAAAAAAGATGCCTCCTAAATTCAAGTGTCACCTAAATGATGATGATGGCACTGGTTTTGTGAAAAGTGAAAGGAGAAATCTTTTGGAAGAAGATTCAGATGAAGAAGAGGCTTTTTCCTAAGGGGCCCATCTGGACCAAAATTGGGACCTCAGAATGACAAAATTAGGTACAGAATCAGGGGGATGAAGCAATTGATGTCATGCAAGAGAATATTACAAAAATCATTGAAAGAGTAGACAAGGTGCAAGACAAACCAGAAAGCTTATCAAACAATGCAACAGCTTTAAGCATCTAAAACAGCTTTAAGATCTAAACAGCTTCAAAGACAAATGTGGTGACATGGATCAAAGATGAGTCATCATGGCTCTGGTTGCTGTTATCCTTTTGCTGGTAATTATCATTCCTATTGTCCTGAAATATCAGACTTGATTCAGTGACCAGAAATCTTCAATAAAACAGGTCTTTGACAATAAAAAAAGATGGCTGCATAATTTAATATATACATACATATATATGTATATGACTTTCAAAAGTGTTTTTTCTCAAGAAGTAAAAAGGCAAGTGTCCAGTTCAAATTGGAGCATTGATAATTTCCCAATTAGCCTCCTCCCTTTCACCAAAAAATGCTCTTTTTAATTTATTTTAAAACAGAAGCATCTAATTTAAAACCTAACTTGAAATTAGATACTTTACAATACATTATTTGTATATAGAGTTAAACATTGATGATGATATTTATAAATTCAACACAATTTCCTACTGTAAACTAGAGAGGTGAAGATTTATTGCATCAAGTTCAGGGATGGGGTGAGAGGCAAGAGATGAAATATCATGTGAATTCATCATCAATGAAGAGAAAATTAAAACAATAATTAGGAAAAATTTCACCGATTTGGATACCAATAAATTTGACAATCTTAGTGAAGTGGATGAATATTTACAAAAATGTAAATTGGCCAGATTTCCAGAAGAGGAAGTTAAATACTTAAATAACTCTATATCAGAAAAAGAAATTGAACAACCCATAAATGAACTCCCTGGGAAAAAAAATGTCCAGGGCCAGATGGATTTACAAGTGCATTCTATCAAACATTTGAAGAACAATTAATACCCATACTCTATTGAATATTTCAGTAAATAGGTGAGGGAGTCTTACCAAATTCTTTTTATGATACAAATATGGTACTGATATCTAAACTGCAAAGAGCCAAAAACAGAGAAAGAAAATTATAGACCAATTTCCCTGATGAATATACATGCAAAAAATTTTAAATAAAGTATTAGCAAAAAGATGACATGAACTTGTCATGAGAACAATACACTATGATTACATAGGATTTATACCAGGAATGCAGGGCTGGTTCAATATTAAGAAAACAGCATAATTGATCACTTCAACAACAAAGCTAGCAGAAACCACATTATTATCTCAATAGATGCAGAAAAACTTTTGACAAAATAAAACACCCATTCCTATTAAAACAGTAAAAAGTATGGGAATAAATGGAGCCTTCCTTAAAATGACAAGTAGTGTCTGTCTGAAACCATCAGCAAGCATCATATGTAATTGTGATAAGCTAGAAGCATTTCCAGTAAGTTCAGATGTCCATTATCACCACTGTTATTCAATATGATGCTAAAAATGTTAGCTCTAGCACTAAGAGAAGAAAAAGATGTTGAAGGAATTAGAATAGGCAGAAAAGAAACTAAGCTATCACTCTTTGCAGATGATATGATGGTATTCTTAGAGAATCCTAGGGAATCAAGTAAAAAAACTATTTGAAAAAACTAACAACTTTAGCAAAGTTGCAGGATATAAAATAAGCCCACATAAATCATCAGCATTTCTTTATATTACTAATAAAGACCAACAGCAGGAGATAGAAAGAGAAATTCCATATAAAGTTACTGCAGACATTATAAAATATTTAAGAGTGTACCTGCCAAGACAAACCCAGGACCTATATGAACACAATTACAAAACACTTTTCACACAAATAAATCCAGATCTAAATAATTGGAAAACATCAGTTGCTCTAGGGTAGGCTGAGCTAATGTAACAAAATGACAATTCTCTCTAAATTAATTTACTTATTCGGGGTCATAACAATCAAACTACCCAAAAAGTATTTCATAGAACTAGAAAAAATAATAACTATATTCATCTGGAAGAACAAAAGGTAGAGCAGTGGAACACGTTAGGTACACAAAACACGGGAGTCAATAACTATAGTAATCTACTGTTTGAGAAACTGAAAGACCCTAGCTTCTAGAATAAGAACTTACTATGTAAGAAAAACTGCTGGGAAAACTGGTAAATGGCATGGCAGAAACTGGGCATAGACCAATGTCTTACACCAAAAATCAAAATAAAATCTAAATGGGTGTACAATTTAGATGTAAAGGCTGATACTATAAGCAAAATAGGAGAGCAAGGAATAGTTTGCCTGTCAGATTTATGGAGAATGGAGGAATTTATGACCAAAAAAGCATTAGAGAACATAATGAAATGTGAAATGGATAATTTTAATTACATTAAATTAGAAGTTTTTGCACAAAGTAAATGCAACCAAGATTAGGAGGCAAGCAGAAAAATAGGAAAGAATTTTTATAATGAGTGTGTGTGAGATAAAGGCCTCATTTGTAAAATATATATAGAACAGAGTCAAATTTATATGTCATTCTCCAACTGATAAGTGGTCAAAGGATATGAACAAGCAGTTTTCAGAGGAAGAAATTAAAGATACCTATGGTCATATGAAAAAATTTTCTCAATCACTACTGATTAGAGAAATGAAAATCAAAACAACTTTTAAGTACCTCATCACACATATCAGATTGGCTAACATGACAAAAGATGGAAATGATAAATGTTGCAGAAGATGTGGGAAAATTGGAACAGTAATTCATTGTTGGTGGAGTTGTGAACTAATCCAACCATTTTTGAGAACAATTTGAAACTATGCCCAAAGGATTATAAAAATGTGCATACCCCTTAACCCAGCAATACCACTTCTAGGGCTGTATCCCAAAGAGATCATAAAATGGGGAAAATAGATTGCAAGAGACACTATGATGACACTGGGTTAAGGGCCATGCTGCATTGTACATACACACTTCTAGGTCCAAGTCCCAGGGATAAATGGAATTCATATCATTTTAGGCTACAGGTCATGATTCCAAGTCAGAGAGGAATGCTTGTGATCACTCATGTGAAAGTAGGGATAATTGTCTCAATGCCAAGATATAGGAGAGCATTAGTAGCTGTACCTGTAGGAGAGCATGGGATCTGATCACAGTTACAGGGCTAGGAGAAATGCCAGTGCTGGTGGCTACAGAAGAACAATGTCCCTTCCAGTAGAAAAAAAAACAGAGCCCAGGTTAAGACAACAGTGACCAAACATCTCCTTAGATCATATGAACATAGAATATTCGAAAACCTATAGAACCCTAGAAGTAGTTCTGAAACTAGCAACAAGAAAGGTCCTAAGTTTGGGACAGTACCCCCTCCACACTGGGAGCACAGTCAAATATAATATGAAGTTAGAAGTCAAGAAATAGAAAGAAGAAATGAAAAAACTACAAAAGAACCAGACTATGATATGTGGCTATAGGAACTCTTTAGGAAATATGAATTGTACAGATGGAGAAAAAAGTACAAAAATTCACTGAAGAAAATTATTCCTTAAAAATTGGAATTGGGCAAATGGAAGCTAATGAATCCATTAGCCACCAAGAAATATTTTTTTAAAATATTCAAAGGAAATAAAAAATTGAAGAAAAAAGAAATATCTCACTGGGAAAAGAAAGAATTGAACAGAAAGAGACTGAGGAGAGATAATTTAACAGTAATTGCAGTAGCTGAAATCCATGATCAAAAAAGAAACCTAGAGGGGAATGGAGCAAAGATGGCCGCATGAAAACAGTGTCTTACCAGAGCTCTCTCACAAAGTGTGTCAGATTCCCATAAAAAGTGAATTTGAGCAGATTTGAGAGAGTTAGAAACTGCAAGCAGTCTGAGTGGGGAAAATATCCAAGCCAGGAGAGTCTGAAAGGCTGAAGGAACGAATCTGTAGTCTTAGAGAGCTCTTGGGATGTGGAGCTGCTCCAGACAGCACCAAAGCGGAAGCAGCCAGCTGGTAAACCCACGTGGGAGACAAGCTGGGAGAAAGCTGGGTGCCCGAAACCAGCGGAGATCCCCAGGCTTGCCAACACAGGACGGCAGTCTATGGAAGTGACGACAGGCAGCGCAACGCCACCAACCCTGAGACATCAACTCCTGAGGCTTGCAGCCCAAAGGTGTGAAATGCGTCTTCTTGAACTTCCAGGAGACAATGGCCAGGTAAATGGCTCTAATCCCTGGCCCCCTCACCCAGAGAATTCCTCCGAAAAAAAGAATGTTGGAACAGAGGATATAGAAGTGGGGCCTCAGTAGCCAAAGAGTGAGAGTTCCTTAGTCCCAGAGGGGCAGAGCCAGCAAGGGTCAACACCAAGAGCCTAGACATACTCTTGCTCCCCCAGGGGACGTACCAGACACCAACTCAAACAACAAAGAGCTGAGACCATTGCTGAAGAGCAACAGTGCTGGAGAGCAACCCTAGGGAAAGAGACATCAGGGAGCCAGACCCCTCCCCCACACCTCAGGAAACTGAAGGCTATAATTCACGAAGCCAACAACTAGACTCACAATCCCCAGAATAAGAAACCTGGGACAGACAGCCCTGAGCCCCAAAAGCAGAAATTTATTGTAAAGCAAGGAAAAGGCTAACCAACATGAAGAATAACACAAAAAAAAAAATGAGGACCATTGATTCTTTTTATGGAGTCAGGCATAATCAAAATACCAATTTGGAAGAGGATGGCAATGACGCTATAGCCACATCTGAAACCTCCAAAGGTAATGTGAACTGGTCCCCAGCCCAAAAAGCATTACTGGAAGAGCAAAAGGAGGATTTTAAAAACCAAATTAGAGAGGCAAAAGAAAAAAATGGAAAAATAGAAAAAAATCCAATGATGAAATCAAATCCCTAAAGAATAAGATTGGCAAAATGGATATGGAGATTCAGAATCTAAATAGAGAAAATGACACCCTGAGAGGTAAAATCAACCAACTGGAAAAGGAGACTCAAAAGGAAAATGAAGACACTAACTCATTAAAAATTAGAGTTGAGCAAATGTAAGCTAATGAATCTATGAGGCATCGAGAAGTAACAAAACAAAATGTAAAGAAAGAAAAAACAGAAAAAATGTGAAATATCTGATTGGGAAAACAACTGACCTGGGAAAATAGATCCAAGAGAGACAATTTAAGAGTTATTGGTCCACCGGAAATCCACAATGAAAAAAAGAGCCTTGACAGTATCTTCAAAGAAATTATCAAAGACAACTGCCCAGAGGCCCTAGAGCCAGACGGCAAAATAGTCATTGAAAGAATTCATCAATCACCCACTGAAAGAGATCTCAAACTGAAAACACCAAGAAATATTATAGCCACATTTCACAATTACAAAGTCAAGGAGAAAATACTGCAAGCAGCCAAAAAGAAACAATTCAAATATTGTGGAACTACAGTAAGGATCATGCAGGATCTCTCAGCTTCTACGTTAAAAGACAGGAGAAATTGCAATATGAAATTCCAAAGGGCAAAGGAGCTGGGACTACAACCAAGGATCAACTACCCAGCAAAACTAAGCATAAATTTTCAGTCAAGGAGATCGACATTCAATGAAATAAGGGAATTCCAGACCTTCCTGATGAAAAGGCCAGAACTCAATGGAAAATTTGATATCCAAATACAAAACTGAAGAGAGACATAAAAAGGTAAACAGGGAGGAAAAACCCCCACAAACCTTATTAATCAATAAGGGCAAATTATTTGCATCTTTATGTAGGATTATATCATCTTATGTATGATTTATATATATACACATATATGTCAGTCTTGAGAATAGTACAGCTATTACGACAATTGAAAGGGATACACATAGATTGTGAATGGCTGTATAAAATAACTGATATAAGGATAAAAAACATAATTAAAAGATGTAAAGGGAGGGCTATGAGAGAAGAGGTAAGGAGGTAGTAGAAAAGGGTAAATTGCACCAAAGGAAGAGGCACAAAAACACATTTCAGTAGAATGAAAGAAGGGAAGAAGAGTAGTATTTGAGCTTCACTGTCATCTTATCTGGTTCAAGAAGGGAACATACCCTGATAAGTATAGAAATCTAACTTGTCCTACAGGAAGTAGGAGGGGAAAGGGGGAAAAAAGGAGGGGGGTGGTCCTAAGGGAGGGGAGAAGTAACAAGTGGGAAATGTTAAGATAAGGAAGGGGAATAAAGAGGGAGGGTAAACTGAGAAAGACAGCTTGAAAGCAAAACTTTGTTGAGGAGAGGAAGGGGAAAGAGAGAAATAAAAGCATAAACAGGGGGAAATAGGATGGAGAAAAAGAGACAGCTAGAAATCATAACTGTTAATGTGAATGGGATGAACTCTGCCATAAAACAGAAGCAGAGAGCACAATGGATTAAAAACCATAATCCTACAATATACTGTTTACAAGAAACATATTTGAAACAGGTGGATTCACACAGGACAAAGGTGAAAGGCTGGAGTAAAATATATTGCAACTCAGCTAAAGTAAAAAAAGCAGGTGTAGCAATCCTAATCTCAGACAAAGCAAAAGTAAAGATAGATTTAACTAAAAGAGATAAGGAAGGACACTACATCCTGCTAAAAGGCACCATAAACAATGAATCAATATCATTGTTTAACATATATGCACCAAGTGGTATGGCACACAGATTCTTAGAGGAGAGGTTAAGGGAATTACAGGAAGAAATAGCCAGCAAAACTATAATATTGGGAGACCTCAACCTCCCCCTTTCTGAACTTGATAAATCTAA
>JAQQSZ010009405.1:0-12783 GCA_028646595.1 Phalanger gymnotis
CTGGCATACTTGCAATGTCAGGAATAGGCAAGGAAGACTTTCAACACATTTGGCAGACCCATTATGGTCAACTTATGGGAGCACATAGGAGTCAAATGTAATCTTTATCATTTGAGGGAACATCCAAAAAAACAAGACCGTAAATTTATTTGAGAATAATCCCAAGTGCCTAGCACATAATAGACATTTAATAAATACTTGTTGAATTTGTATAGGTGATGGTTTGGGGTTTGTCAAATATCATGAACTGCTTGTCCTAAATATGGTTTACTAGTCACTATTATTCTGACCTCATTACTGTTAAATTTTTATGATTGATGTCATTCGTAAATAAAGTTTAATATTTGGAATTTTTCTTTACAACTTATCTGTCAGGAATATCTTTTCTATTTAAAGATATGCCCATAGAGATGTGGGGATGAATTAGAATGGACAAATTTAAAAGATACTATGAAAGCAAGTGTGTTAGGTTTGGGCACAAGATTGGATTTTTGGAATGAAGGTCAGTAATTAATAAGATCTGAGATTTTTTTGCTTGACACCTTTGACACAGTGGACTTGCCTATCCAACAACATAATTGAGGAGGGATAGGAAGTGGGAATATGAAAGGAAGGTAAGCAGTTCTGTTTTCAATATACTGATTTGAGTCAACTAAAACATTCGGTTAAACTCATAAACAGTATGGCAATACAAGGCCTTGTGGAAATAGACTCAAGAGCAAAGTACAGGATTAGACAGATAGACGTATATACATATATATATATATAGACATATACATATAGATACATATATAGACATATATCACATCTATACATGTGATATTAGTAAAAGCCAAGGAAGTAAAGGATGTATTTAGCATTCCTGTTTTTCTTCATTTGTTCCTGAAGTTTTTATGCTCCAACACATGATCAGTTTTACATCAGTAGCACATTTGAAAAATATATATGCTTCTTTTTATTCCTTCCCATTCAATAATTGCCAGAAATCTATCATATCTAGCTTTTCTAAAATGCTATGGAAGTCCTTAACTTCTTCATTGTTTGTACTTTTGTTATATTTATCTAAGACTGAAAGGTGTATATTGCCATTCTCAACTATTATAGCTTTGTTGCCAATTTTCTCCTGTAATCGGATTAATTTTTCCCTTAAAGTCTGCCATTCAGTGCATATTAAATATTGATATTATTTCATTATATATGATATCTCTAAGCATAGTATAGTTTATCAATTTTTCTCATTTAATCATGTCTATTTTTACTTTTACTTTGTGTGCCCTGATTGCTTCTCTGCTTTTTTGAGTTTCTCAGAAATGTAATAACCTCTACTCCAGCCCATCTTTTTAACTCTAAGGAAAACTTTCTTTTTACATGTATTTCTTGTCAACAACACATTATTGGATTCTGCTTTCTAATCCATTCTACTGTCCTATTCCACTTTATGGTTGAGTTCATATCATGATTATGCAACTTTTCCTTTTCTTTGTCCCCACACGTCTCTTTACCAAGAGGAAGGTGGTGCAAAAGAAGGAATATGATCAAGATCAGGGATCCGTAATTAAAGAACCTACTTCCACAACATTGTCTTTCCTCTTGTCTTCTTGCATGTTTTCTTTCCTTTTAGTCCCCCTACATGAGCCAGCCTCTCAAGTTGAAATTTGTTTTGGTTGTGATTGAAAATTCCTGTCCAACTCTGTCCTCTCTCTGAAATGCTTTCTCCCTCCTCTCTGATGCCACTTGTTTCCTACAGAATTTGCTAATACATTTCTACACTAAATTCTGTATATGCATGCATGTATGCGTGTGTGTGTGTGTGTGTGTGTGTGTGTGCGCGCGCGTTTATATATTTTCAACCATTTGGTTTAGATAAGATTGAGGTGTACCTAATACCTGTAATCCCCCCCCCCCCCGCCACATATTTCCTCCATTTTTTTATTCTTTTGGAATACCCCAGTTATGAGAAACAGTAAGTCCTATTCCTTCCTCATTTTTTCCCTAATGTATTTGTTTCTCTCTTCCTTTTCTTTGTTTCTTAAAATCATCACAACAGAACAAAATTCCTGATTGTCTCATGCACATCTTCCTGCCTCATAGAATGACTGTGTTCCTTTAAGACATAGTTCAGGCACCAGTTTTCATAAGAAGCCTTTCCTGATCCCTTCCCCCTCTATAACTGTTAGTGCCCACCCTGCAAAACTGGTTTCTGTATATATTAAATCTATTAACTTTATATTTATGCTGCATATATTTTATATACTTAGTGTTTCCCCATTTCATGGTGAGCTCCTTACAAGTAGTGATTTCATTTGCACAGTGCTTATTGCATGGTGGATACTTAATAAATACTTATCGATTGATTCTTTGATTGACTCCAGTTCCCAGTCAGTGGCCATGCTGTCCTGATTGGTAAGGACTTGCTTTCTGATACTGGACCATACTTATTTACTGCCATCTTTTTGCCATATTGTCCTATCATAACCAGGCAGATCTTTAGTACCTGCCCTGGGGCCGTGCTCTGTCCTCATTGGTCAGAGTTCACTGTATTTATCTGGCCCCAGCCAACCAAACATGCTCTACTACCATATTCCTGACAGCCACAGCTTCCCAAGTTAACTTCTAGCCCTCTCCTCCCACCTGGGACCATGCTGTTCTCATTATAGTACTCACCATATCCAGCTGGTTCCAGCTGGCTGATCATATTTCACTGCCATCTTCCTGCCGTGCCAGGAGGCCTTTTGTTACACTCACTCACTGCCTTCCAGCTGTGGGCAGAGTAATGAAATCCATACTAACATTGCTTCAGAAAAGGGTATGTCAATGGCCTGACTAATCTCCTGATACAAACTCCCTTTCCTGGCCACTATTTCTCTATATGTGCCGTCTCCTCTATTACAATGAAAGGTCTTTACATACAAGAATTGTTTTTTTTGGTATTTGTATCCCCAGTTCTTATCATAATGTCCAGTAAATACTAAGTGCTTAATAAGTGTTTATTCATTCATCATTTATAGGGAATTATTCCTTTACTTCGATTCTATGCTAGATCTATTTCATAACAGTGACAAATACCTATCTGGTGAGCATATGCTTTACTTGATAAAATCAAAAGGTTGTCAAATAAGTTTATCATTTTTGTTATATCTTTCAAGAAATTTGTACACTTTTGATATTTGCATGGGACATGCCTTTATAGTATCCTACTCTGATCTTTATCATGCCAAGGACGTGACCCTGAGTTCTTGAAAGCTTTTTTAGTGGAATGTAAGCTCTGGCAGGTTCTACTATGCCAGAAAGCTTTGAGTAGGCTCTATGAAGGTCATCTTAGCTAAGTACTGGGAGACTCATTATCAATAGGCTGACCACTTGGTGATGGATTCTTTTCAAATAAAGCTGTATGAATTTCTATATCAGCAGAACTAAATAGTTAATCCTCTTTATATAAAGAGCACAGGAAATGACACATTTCCTTATGACTGACTTAGGAATGTTCTATCTATTTCACCAGGATCAACTAAAAGTAGTCTTGGCTTCTTGGCCTGTTCAGACTTGGGTATATGTGCTTTGTTAAGACTGTCAGTTAATGTTATTCATGATTGTGATTCTTAGAAAGAAGGATGGAATAGCTTGCAGCCTTTCTAAATTTACATCATATATTAAAACCAGCCATTGTTGACAATGATTGAAAACTGTTACCCTCTGGCTATTTGGTGTCTCATTCTAATACCTACTATGCTTTTAGTCCACTAGATGTAACTCTGTTCAAAACTTTGACATTAATGGAAATCCACTATATTGGTTTCTGTATTAGAAAAATTACAAAAATGTTTCTTCATAATATAGTAGCTGTTTCATACGGTTTTTCTCTTAGTGATTGGAATGGGATCTATTAGCCTTTTTCTCTGCCTAGTTATTGATGATGCCTTTTTCACCTCAATATGCCACATTGAAATATGCCATGTTTCGTACTGTATTTAAAGGTAACTGAATTTTCAGTTAGTTCAAAATTCAAAATTCATTTTTTGATTTCAGATACATGGAGCATGTTATTTTTTTCAGCCTACCAGATTACTTCTGATGTGAAATATATGACACTTACTTAAATATGTGAACATACATGATTATGAATATTGATATTAGTACTTTATATTTCCTTCTAGGTATATTTAAATCAGTATTTACCATTTTAAAAAAATTAGTAGCTTGCTCGAAGAAGATTGCCCCCTCCCAACCATGTTTAACTATCCTATCTCAGTTTTGCGGAGTTCTACCCTAAACTGAGAAAATCATAGTCTAAGAAGTAATAGAAACCTTGGAGAAATTTTAGTTCATTGTCTCAGTGTAGACATCTGTTCTACAAGTGTCCCTGATAGAGGGTTATCTTGGCCTCTGCTCAAATATTCACAATGATGGGGAGCATTCCGTTTTTTTTTTTATTATTATTATTTTGGAGGGGGAAAGGCAAGGTAGTTGCAGTTAAGTGACTTGCCCAAGGTCACACAGCTAGTAAGTGTGTCAAGTGTCTAAGGCCGGATTTGAACTCAGGTCTTCTTGACTCGAGGGCTGGTGCTCAGTAGAGTGCAGCATTGCACCACCTAGCTGTCTAGGAGCATTCCATTTTTAGATAGCTCCAATGATGGCCAGAAAGTTCTCATTTATATTAAGTTGGAATCTCCTTGCCCAAAACTAATATTCATTGCTCCTTGTCCTGCCCTCTGTCTAGTACAACAAAGAATAACTCTAATCCAGCATCCATATAAAATCCCTTCAGATAGTTGAAGACCAATTATCATATATCATACTCCCATCAAGTCTTCTCTGAGCTGCACATTCTCAATTTTCTCAGTGAATACTCATAAGGTATATTCCTTGCCTTTTGCCATCCTGATCACTCTTCTTTAGACACTAGTTGCTCAAGAATTCAATAAGTATTAATTTAGCATGTACTCTCTACAAAGCACTCTCAACGTCTCAAAATCTAGTACCAAAATATGATATTTCAAGCATCTATCAAACCAATTCATGCAAAACCAGTGGTCAACTCAAATCCCAAGGTCTTTTTTATGTTAACTGGTATCAGGTAATAATTTCCTCATATAGTACTTCATGCAGTGGATTTTTTGAGCCTAGTTATAGGTCTTGTATACTTTTATCCTATTATTATATTTTTTTGTCTCATTGTTTGAGCCTATCAAGGTAATTCAGAACACTGATTCTGTTTAATAGTATGTTAGTGATCCTTTGTAGTTTTGTATCATTTGTGACTTTGGTAAGGTTGACTTTTACATTTTCACTCAGATCTTTGGTTTTAGAATAAGGCCAAGGACAGAGTCCTGTGCCTTACCATCTAGTGATCTTTCAAGTTGACATCAGCTACATTAATCAGCATTTTTTGAATACAGTATGAGTTTGTCCTTGATGTTAGTGCCATTGTAAGGTCTTGAGCTCAGGGCAGTGACATCATGAAATTGGAGGTTTATATTAGCAATAATATAGTCATCGAATTGTAGAGGCAAGAGTTTGGGCTCAGGAGTAACATTAAGGATGGTAACATGGATGTGAGGGAATGAGAACCTAGATTACATTGATGGCAGTAGTAATGGAGGGAACGGGGTGAAACAGATATGTCAAAAGAAGACAGGAAAACATTTGGTTCCAAATTGGATATCTGTATTTTTAAAATATAGAAAGGACCCTCCATGAAAGTACTATTTGGTTGCTTCATTGTGGCATGAAGGCGATGGTAGATTCTTGAAGCCTGTACAAGCAGTCTACAAGTTCTGGCAGGTCTTCCCAGACTTCAGGTATCAGCCTGTGTTGGACTGTGGTTTGCTATCTGAGGACTGGTTAAATTAAGAGAATCCTCATCGTGGTAACTAAAGGAGGATTGATTTTTTTGGCCATAGCAACTCTTGTAGACCTGATTTGTATCCGTGGTCTGCATTGGTGGAGAAAATACCCACATAAATTACACTGTATGACTTTGAAGAATTGAAGTAATTGAGGACACAGAAAAGAAGTTGTATTTAACATTCCATATGTAACCATCAAGGTCATATAAAAATAAAAAGCCTTACCAATAGGCAAAAAATCATCCTACTTTACTTTTTATTTTTTTGCTAACATTAGGTGTTTTAGAGTTAGTTCTGGGCACCACATTTAAAAAAGAAATTAACAAATGAGAACATGTTTCAAAATATGATAATTAAATTTAGAGTTTAGAAAACTGGATCATCTAAGGAATAATTCAAAGAAATGCCAGTATTTAGCTCAAAGATAAAAACAATTTTAAGGAATAGGACAAATGATAACCTTTCAAATTTGAAGTCTTAGTATAAGGTCCATGTCACCCTTTATAGATCATTTCTTTGTCAATAAGATCATTCTTCAGTGGAACCCCCTCCCACCATCAAAGCAAGGCCTCCTTTCTTACTCCCCCTTTTCAGTTTTTCCACATTCTTCCTCACCCACTCTCCATAGGCTCTTCTCTTTCTGAGAAGGGGTCACCTTCCCATCATTACTAGCCATTGGTTTTACCTTGGTTTATCACCTACTCCTCTCTAACCCCTCCTGCCTCTCTCCATTTCTTGTGCCCTTCCATGTTGTAGTTCCACAAAAAACCATTGATTCCCTTGTAGACAGGGTATTGCCTGGTTCTGCCCAATAATGTCCTATGCCTGCCTTTTCATTGTTAACCTTTACCAGATTTCTGCCTTCACCCTTATTTCCATGTGTACATTTAGAAAGAAGTCACTAGTCTCTGGTCATCTGTTGCTGTTCTTAGCTTCTGCATTTATTCACTTATATATTGCTGTCACTTAGAGTGTTGAAGAAGCAAATATCTTTTCAGTTCTCATTTTTTTTCTAAAAATATTTCAAATGTCTATTATTGAACATTCATCTTTTTTCATGTATGGTGAAGCTCAGATTTTCTGATAAATCAGCCCTGGACTGTATCCTGAGCTTCACTGTTCTTCAGAACAAGTTATTGTATTCCCTCTTTTATTTTTTAGTGGGTGCAAAATAGTCTTTCATTATTCAAATGTCCTGTCCTTTATATTTGAAAGTCTTTCTTCTAATCACTTACACAACTTATTTTTGAACTGAATTGGGTTTTTTTTTCAATTTTTTAACATTTTTATTTAAAGTTTTAAGTTCCAAATTCTATCCTTCTCTACCTCCCCTCTCCCCTCCCAGAGACTATAAGCAATTAGATATGTTACACATGTGCAGTCATTTTGTACAGGAAGACGAGTGAAAGAATAAGGAATGAAAGGAAGTAAAAAAATAGTATACTTCAGTCTGTATTCAGTCACCAGTTCTTTCTCTGGAGGTGGACACTATGTTTCATCATTAGTCCTTTGGATTATGTTGGCTTATCAAACAGTATTGCTGTCACTGTGTACAATATTCTCCTGGTTCTGTTCACTTTACTATGCATCAGTTCATGTAAGTTTTTCCAGATTTTTCTGAAATCATCCTGCTTGTCATTTCTTATAGTACAGTAATATTCCATTACAATCACATACCATAGCTTATTTGACCGTTCTCCAATGGATGGACATCCCTTGGATTTCCAATTCTTAGCCACCACAAAAAGAGCTACTATAAATATTTTCGTACAGCTATGTCCTTTTCCCTTTTTTTTTTGGATATCTTTGAGATACAGACCTAGCCATGGTCTTGCTAGATCAAAGCTTATGCACAGTTTTATAGCCCTTTGGGCATGGTTCCAAATTGTCTCCAGAATGATGGGATCATTTCACAACTCCATCAGCAGTATATTAGTGTCCCATTTTCTCACATCCCCTCCAGCATCCAACATTTTCCATTTTTGTCATATTAGCCACTCTGATAGGTGTGAGGTGCATCTCAGAGTTGTTTTAATTTGCATTTCTTTGATCATTAGTGATTTAGAGCACTTTTTCATATGACTGTAGATAGCTTTGATTTCTTTGTTTGAATATTGCCTGTTCATATCCTTTGACCATTTATCCATGGGGGTATGACTTGTATTCTTATAAATTTGACTTAGTTCTCTTCATATTTGAGAAATGGGTCCTTTATCAAAGATACTTGTTGCAAATTTTCCCCCTAGTTTTCTGCTTTCCTTATAATTTTGGTTGCATTGGTTTTGTTTGTGCAAAAATTTGTAACTTTTATATTTGATTATCTATTTCTCATTTTGGAGTGTTCTCCATATCTTCTTTTGTCCTAAATTCTTTCCTTATGTATAAATCAGACAGCTAAACTATTCCATGCTCTCTTAATTTGCTTATGGTATCACCCTTTTTGTGTAAATCATGTACATGCTTTGATCTTATCTTGGTATGTGATGTGGGATTTAGGTGTATACCTAGTTTCTGCCATACTGTTTTCCAGGTTTCTCAGCAGTTTTTGTCAAATAATGAATTTTTATTCCAAAAGCTTGAATCTTTGGGTTTATAATGTATTAGATTTCTGTGATCATTTCCTGTAATGTAATTTGTACCCAGTCTATTCCTCTGATCTACCACTCTGTTTCTTAGCCAGTACCAGATTGTTTTGATAATTACTGCTTTATAATATGGGTTGATTTCTGGCGCTGCTAGACCATTTCTTTTGAATTTTTTTTTTTTTTGCAGGGGGGAAGGCAGGGCAATTGGGGTTAAGTGACTTCAAGGTCACACAGCTAGTAAGTGTGTCAAGTGCCAGATTTGAACCCAGGTCCTCCTGACTCCAGGACCAGGGCTCTACTCACTGTGTCACCTAGCTGCTCCATGAAATTTTTTTCATCAGTTCTCTCGATATCTTTGAACTTTTGTTCTTCCAGCTAAATTTTGTCATTTTTTCTAGCTCTGTAAAATTTCTTTTGATAGTTTGATTGGTATGGCCCTGAATAAATAGATTAATTTAGATAGAATTGTCATTTTTATTATATTGGCTTGGCCTACTCATGAGCAATTAATATTTCTCCAGTTGTTTAGATCTGACTTTACTTCTGTGAAAAGTGTTTTATAGTTGTGTTCATATAGTTCCTGGGTTTGTCTTGGAAGGTAAACTCCCAAGTATTTTACATTGTCTGCAGTTATTTTAAATGGAATTTCTTTTTCTATATCTTGCTGCTGACTTTTGTTGGTAATATATAGAAATACTTATTTTGTATCCTGCAACTTTGCTAACGTTAATAATTTCAAGTAGTTTTTTAGTTGATTCTCTAGGATTTTTAAGTATATCATCTACAAAGAGTGATAGTTTTGTTTCTTCGTTGCCTATTCTAATTCCTTTCTTTTTTTTTTCCTCTTAGTGCAATAGCTAACATTTCTAGTGTAGTATTAAATATTTGGGGTGATAGTGGACACCTTTGCTTTACTCCTGATTGTACTGGGAAGGCTTCTAGCTTATCCCCATTACAGATAATGCTTGCTGATGGTTTTAGATAAATATTAATTGTCATTTTAAGGTAAGCTCCATTTATTCCTATGTTCTCTACAGTTTTTAATAGGAATGGATGCTGTATTTTGTTAAAAGCTTTTTCTGCATCTATTGAGAAAAATCATGATTTCTATTGGTTTTGTTATTGATATGGTCAGTTATGCTAATAGTTTTCCTAATGAACCAGCCCTGCATTCCTGGTATAAATCCCACCTGGACATAGTGTATGATCCTTGTGATAATATGTAATCTCTTTGGTAGCATTTTATTTAAAATTTTTTCATCAGTGTTCATTATGGAAATTGGTCTATAATTTTTCTTCTCTGTTTTGGTTCTTTCTGCTTTGAGTATCAGCACCATATTTATGTCGTAAAAGGAATGTGATAGGACTCTGCCTATTTTTCCAAATAGCTTATATAGTATTGGGATTAACTATTCTTTAAATGTTTGATAGAATTCACTTGTCACTCCATCTGGTCCTGGAGATTTTTTTTCTTAGAAAGTTCAGTGATGACTTGTTCAATTTCTTTTTCTAAGATTGGATTATTTAAGTATTTTATTTCTACTGTTAATCTGGGTAATTATGTAGATATTTATACATTTCATTTGTATTGTCAAATTTATTGGCATATAATTGGGCAAAATAGCTCCTAACAATTGTCTTAATTTCCTCTTCATTGGTGGTGAATTCACCACCCTTTCATTTTTGATACTCATAATTTGGTTTTCTTTCCTTTTTTAAAATCAACTTAACCAATACTTTATCCCTTTTATTATTTTTTTCTCATAAAAACCAGCTTCTGGTTTTATTTATTCGATGGTTTTTTTACTTTAGATTTTATTAATCTCTCCTTTGATTTTCAGGATTTCCAATTTGGCGTTTAATTGGGGATTCTTAATTTGTTTCTTTTCTAGTTTTTTTGTTTCATGCCCAATTCTTTTTTTTTTTTTTTGGTGGAGTAAGATTTTTTCTTTTTTTATTTTAGACAAATACTAAAACTTAAATATATAATAAGAAAAGAAAAGGAAACATTATAAACTTAAATATAAAAAAAGAAAAATAAACATGTCACGTGCACAGCAGAACATGAGAATATTCAAAATATATAGCAATAAGTTATCATTTCAAGAAAGCCTATATGTTAAATACTGTGCATTAAGTTGAAAGCTGCCCATCTTTGTTTCCTTGAAGGTTTTCTTTTGTTCTCTTCTGTATACTTTTTAACTTATTCTTTTTCCCCCCCTTAGTCCCAACTCACCTGACACCTCAAGACTATAGTTGAGCGTGGATATATTTATATATGTGTATTAATATATGCATACACATATAGATACATATATTCACAGTACATGCATATATAAGCATATACTTTCCCCAAGAGATTCTGCTTCTAATCTTGTTTTTTTGTTTATGCATATCTCTTTTTTTCCTGTCTCACCTAATTCCTCTACTTCTGCCTACCACCTTGCCCTCCTATTACTTAACTTACCCCCACTCCAGCAATCCCTCCCTTATTCTCCCATTCTCCTAAATCTAAAAACCCTTCTATACCCCCGTTGTAACCCATTCCCTCATCTTTCCCTTTAAAGATCCCTCTTTTATCCTCTCCACCCTCCCTATCCCCTAAGAGTTTTACTTCTTTTTTAAATTTAGAAGACTTTTATACTCTGATAGATAGATAGATAGATAGATAGATAGATAGATAGATAGATAGATAGATAGATATAGTTATAGATATTTTCCCCTCTTAAACCCATTCCCAATGAAAGTAGGTTTCCAGAACTAACAGCCTCCATCCCACATGTAATTCCTCTTGCACCTCATTTGTATAAGATAATTACTGTTTTAGCTGTTCTTGAACAGTTTTATTTTTTAAAGTCATATCGTACTCAGGTGTACCCCAATCTTTCTTATAAGCTACCTAAATACTAGTAACAATTTTAGGCATAGGTTTTACATTTTCCATACATAAAAGGTAAGCATTCTATCCTTATTTTGTCCCTTGTAATTGGTCATTGGTATGTACCTTACATTTCTCTTGGCTCTTGTATGTCAAATCTTCTATTGAGTTCAGGGTTTTATGTTTTGTTTTGTTTTTTTAACAGAGTCCTGAAAGTTTGACAGTTTATCAAATGTCCATTTTTCCCATTCAAAATTATGCTTAGCTTTGCTAGGTACGATATTTTCAGCTGGAAGCCGAGTTCTTTTGCTCTTCAATATATGGTGTTCCAAGACCTATGATCTTTTAGTGTCACCATTGCTAATGGTGGTTCTAATTGTGGTACCATCATATGTTTTTTTCTTGTTGCTCATAATATTTTGTCCTTGATCTGGAAGTTTGGAATTTAACTCTAATATTTCTGTGAATTTTCTTTGTAGGATCTCTTTCAGGTGGTGATTGATGGATTTTTTTCTATTTCTGCTTTCCCCTCTTGTTCTAATGCTTCAGGACAATTTTCCTTAATTATTTCTTGTATTATTGTGTCAAGATTCTTTTTTTGATCAGAACTTTCAGGTAATCCAATTATTCTTATGTTTTCTCTTCTTGTTCTGTTCTCTAGATCCATTGTTTTTCTTACTAGATGTTTCACATTCTCTTCTTTTTCCTTCTATGTATGTATATGTATATACATGTATATATACATATATATGTGTGTGTATATATGTATATATATACACACACACACACATACACACACACACACACACACACACACATTATTTCTTCATCTCTTATAACTTCACTGGCTTCCCCTTGCCCAATTCTGATTTTCAAAGAGTCATTTTCTTCCTTAAGATTCTGGATCTCCTTTTCTAATTGGTTGACTTTCTTGTCATAATCTTCTTATTTTCCTTGTATTGTTCTTATTTTTGTTTTAAATTTTTCCTCAATCTCTCTCATTTGATTTTTAAAGTTGTTTTTAAGTTCTTCAATGAATTCTTTTTGGGCAGGTGATCATTCGAGATTACTCTTTGGGGTAGAAGAGGGTTTCTTTGCTTCGGTATCCTTCTCTGAAGATGAGCTCCAGTTTTTCTCTGTTCCCATAGTAGCTCTCTGTGGTTGGATTCTTTTCTCCTGTGTGCATTTTTAAAAATAATTTCGTTTTTATAGTTACCTCTAGTCCTGAGGTATGGGGAATGGTGCCTTTGGCCTCTGATACTCTTCAGTTCTCCTCTCTGACCGTGAACTCAAACCAAGACCTCCAAATTCCTGTAAGTGCCCACAGCCAGAGGTGTCCCTGTGTGCCAGTAAGGCAAAATGGGCTTAGTTTAACTGGTGTGCTTAAGGAGTTTGGCTTTTGTTTATGGTGAAAGTACTTTCACCTGTTAAACGCTAAGCCCCAGGCCCAAAGCCCTATCAGGTGTGAAACCCC
>JAQQSZ010009406.1:0-12782 GCA_028646595.1 Phalanger gymnotis
CATAGCTAGAAAGTAGCAAAGCCAAAATGCAAACATAGGTCCTCTGATCCCAAATCAAGTACTCTTTTCACTCTACCCTGATTCGTTTCTGTGGGGTCTGTCACTGATGACAGAGAATATGACTCACCTTCTTTCCTAGGATCTAGGTCAGCATATCTAGTACTATATAAACCAAAAGGCAAAAAATGAAAAAGATTAGAGCCCTCTGCCTCCCCCCGCAAACACACACACACACACACACACACACACACACACACACACACACACAACCTCCCCTCCTAACTTTAACCACCACAGAACATAAGCATAAGAATTTTGGACCATTTAATACCATAGATATCTCTATCTAAGGTCCTTTCTATAACCCAGATTCTTATCAGCTACTTGTAGTGGGCTACTATTATTATGTAGTGGAAAGAGCATTGGACTTGATGTCAAAGGACCTGGTTCAGATTCAGCTTTTCCACTTAATGGGTGGGCATGTCCTTGAAATGGGGAAGGGAATGACGGTGGGGGTAGGGAGATTAATGTTCTCTAAAGACACAGATTTAAATTGTATGGTTTTGCCTCCTGGCCTCAGTTTTCCCATCTACAGAATGGGGTGACTGGATTAGGTCCCCTCCAGTTCTGACACTGTGATTCTGAGATGGTTCTGTACAGTTATTGATATATGTTATGTATACATTATATGTATGTATATATACATATAATATATATCATATATAATATACATATGTATATATATATATGTTTGTGCATATAAATTACATTTATACATTAGATCATTTGATCATCACAACAATGCTGTGAGGTAGATAGACCAAATATTAGTAGCCCCATTTTATATAAGAAAAAACTGACGGCCAAAGACAATTAGTGACTTGCCCAAGGCCACAAAGGCACAAGATGGCAGAGCCAAAACTAACCCAGATGTTCCCATTCTAAATCCAGGGTGCCTTCCATGATATCCCAAAGCCTAAGCATTATTCCAGGGCTTTGGTCCCTTATAACTATAAGAGTCTATATTCCTGTGATTCCTAGACATAGCCTTTTCTCTGCAGGTTTCAGTGGGAACTTTATATGGGTGAGAGACATTTACTAGTCATGAAATGGGACTCTAGACAAGTTATTTCTCCTCTCTGAACTGCAAAATGGCAGTGTGGTATTAGATGACCTCATCTAAGTTTCCTTCCAGCTCTGTTATTCTAAGTCCTCATCCAATTCTTTCAACATAGACTCTATTTCATAGAGTATGTTTTAAAATTCATTGATTCAATAGACATTTATTGAGCATATGTTATGTTAAAGACACTGTGAGGAGTATGGGTGCAACAAATATGGGAAGCAAGAGTCCCTCTTCCCAAGGAGCTTACAGCCTATCAGAGGGCTATGACATGCGAGCAAATAAGAATATGGCAGCCTCATAGGTCTAGTGTTGATCACATCAAGGAAATGGAAACCTTTGAAAGTGCTTTGTTTTACTGGCCAATGGAGGTCAGTTTTTCATGAACTGTAGTCATGACAGTGATGCCTGCCTCAGTTTCTGTAATTATCTCTAAGTCAGAAACAGCCTTAAAAAGAACCCAATCCAAAAGGAATACCACAAAAGTATTTATCATTTGCTATCGATAACACAGATTGTGTCATAGCATAGTCTAATTCTAAATATTTAACCCAGAGGAATGCCACAATCCACTGGAAGGATCTATGCCTTGGTAAATGCTCGAGGAGTCACAAATCAGACCAGGTGTGGGTTTCAGGGCAGGGAATTAAAAGTAAGAGCATCAGTCCTGGTTTTCTCAATGTCTAACAATACACCTGATCTAGAGGGGAGAGCTGCAGGGCACTATGAATACCAGATGTTCCAGAGATTGTTTATATCTAAAATGATCAGGGAACTTTCCAATGAAATACATTAGAACATTAGAATCTAGGAATTCTGCCAGTGGTTAACACCCATATTTTTATCCAATAACAACTCCATTGTTCAGGAAAATACATAGATTTGGCCAATTCAGAATGGGCCCCAATGGCTGTCATGTGAATTACATTTGTTCTACAGTGAAAATAATGACATCGATTAGAGAGTTTAATAGGGTTAGTGATGTGAAAACTCCAAGGCTGGCATTCATTGGAACAAATTAAATTAATCTGATTTCACCACTAATATAATCATATGTATCATGGTTTACATGGGCAAGTATATTTTCAATGACTATTATCCTGTACTATTTGTCTTGTCATTAGCTGGAAATGGTTAAATTGGGAGGGTTTTTTTTTTATCCTTTTCTTTTCCTTTCTTTCTTTCCAAATTTTTTTCTGTCCTTTAAGAAAACTATTAACATAATTCGTGGCCATCCCTGTTAGAATTCTACTATTTCCTGGGCCTGTGATCCCTCCCTGCTACGGTAAAGGCTAAGGTTGGTGGATTGCGTGAGCTCAGGATTTTTGAGCTACAGTACATTAAGCTGTGTATGGTTATCCACACTAAGTCCAGTACCAATATGGTGGTAAGCCTCCAAGAATGGGACATCAGCAGGCTGCCTAAAGAGGGGTAGAGTTGCCTACATTATAAATGGAGTAGTTCAAAACCGTCACGCTAATCAGTGTTGGAATTAGGCCTATAAGTGGCTACTGTACTTTTAGCCTAGACAAGTTATGGACATTCAATCTCCTGTCTCTGTCTGTGTCTCTCTCTCTGTTTTTGTCTCTGCATCTGTGTGTTTCTCTCTCTTTCACACACACACACACACACACACACACACACACACACAAAGTTGAATGGGTTACCTTCACATAACCCCATGAATATTTTTACCCATAGTCACAAAGTAAAAGACATGGGTAGTGGGGGAGGGAAGGCTGGGGTAGAGAAGGCATGGATAGCACCCCTGCGTTTCCTTTGCTTCTCTTTTCTAGGTGTTTTCCTCACTCTCCCATAGAAAACCAAAGGACTCTTTAAGGCAGAAAGTCTTATAGGTGAAAACACATTTTTCCCCCTAAGAAATGGTATTATATTAATGAAGAAGCACAGAGATTTATCTACATATTCAACTCAGAGTGGAAGGGCCCTTTTAGGTCTCTGGGATGATACACAGAAAGTGAGTGATAGATTCAGAGTTAGAATATTGTCCCTTCCTCACACTGTTCACTTTAACTTTTTGAGAATCAGTTTTCCCATTTATGAAATGGGGATGATAATCATAGGATCAGAGATCTAGAAGTGAAGGGAAACTCAGAGGCCATAGAGCCCAACCTTTCATTTTTTAGAGGAAGAATCTAAAGGTTGCAGATGTTAAGTGATCTGCCCCAAATCATCCAGGTAGAGATGTCAGAGGCAGGATATGAATTCAGACCCTATATCTCAAGAACCAGTGCTTTCTCTAATATCCCACACAGTACCTCCCTCCTTATCTCCTCTCCTCCTCTTGCCTCACTGGGCCCTGTGAACAGGAAAGCATTTTTGAAAACAAGGACATACTCTAAAAATGCAATGTGTCATTCACCTAGGCCAAATATATTATTCATTTATTAGAATGAACACCAAAATACTTTAAACCAGAGGCATCTTGCTTGGTCTGCAACAAGTATGACCAGAACCAAATTAAAATGTAATTGGTAAATGTTTAACAAAATAAATAAAAATGCAATACAATGCAGATAATGTTAATTTCTGGTTTTCTAAGTCAATGTGCTGCCCACAGAGATCCACTTCTATTTGAGCTTAACATGACTAGTCTAAAAAAATGCACTAAGCTATCTACAAATGCAAGGTCTAGTTAGATGATGTTAGAACAAGCAAGTAAGATTGTTTAGGGAGATCTGGTAGAGTAAAAAAGGAAGATGATCTAAAATGATCCCCAAAGACCACATCAGAGTATGATAGAGATAAAGGAGAAGATACCACAACTACATCATGGAATCTTTTTGCTGAAAAACATTAAGTCTGACTACATCATGGAATCTTTTTGCCGAAAAACATTAAGTAGCTGAATAAGTATCCCATGGAAAGCAGGCTGGCCGAAATTGGGTTTAGAACAATGTCTAATATCACCTAAGTTCCGAATGGATATATGGCTTAGAAATAAAAGGTCACATAAACAAATTAGAGGTGGAAGGAAGAAATTACCCTTCTTATCCATAGATTGCAGAGAAATTCATGATGAAATAAAGATCAGAAAAGACCACAGAAAATATACTGTATAATTTTGATTACATAAAATTATTTTTTACATTTTTGTACAAAGCATGCATCTAAGATTCAAAAGGAATTAAGAAGTGTTTCAAATTTTTAAGAATGAGTAATTTTCCCATTGACAAATGCTCAAAAGAATATGAAGGTAGTTCTCAAAAAAAGAAATCCGAGCATTCGATAGGCATATGAAAAAAATGCTCCAAATAATTAATAATTAGAGAAATGCAAATTAAAGCAACTACAAAGTTTCATCTCATATCATCACATTGGCAAAGTTGACAAAAAGGGAAAATGACAAAGGTTGGAGGGCCTGGTCCATTACAGTACTGTTGGTGGAGCTGTTTATTAGATGTCATTCTGGAAAGCAATTTGGAATTATTCCCAAAACATCACTAAGCTGTTCATACCCTTTGACCTAGAAACGACTCCACTAAGTCTACATCCCAAAGAGAGCAGCAAAAGAAGAGAAGTACCTACGTGTAGAAAAAAATATTTATAGCAGCACTTTTTATAGAGACAAAGAACTGAAAATTAACAGAGTGCCCATCAATTTGGGGATGGCTGAACAAATTATGCCATATGAATGTATTGAACTCCATTTCAGAGAAGCCTAGGAAGACTTGGCTGAACTGATTCAGGATAAAGTGAGAAGAAAATCGGAACAAGTCATATGATAAAAAACACACAGTAAAGACAAACAAATTTGAAAGATGTAAGAACTCTGATAAATAAAATGACGAACCATGATTCCAGAGGACCTGTGATGAAACATGCCACAAACAACCTCCTGATAGAGAGATGATAAACTCAAGGTGCAGAATGAGACAACGTTTTTGCACAAGACCAATGTGGGAATTTCTTTTGCTTGGCTATGTACATTTTCCTCAAGGAAATTTTTTTTCCTTGATAGAGAGAAGGGTGGAAGTAAGAAGAAGAGGAAATAATTGCTTCTTAATTGAAAAAAAAAATTAAGACATAAATGGTAGATTTTAGAGAGTCTCACCAAGTATAGTAATAATGTTTTCAAGTTTTAGAAACTGAGACCAGAGAGAGGAAGTGATCAACGTGCCCAAAGCCACTGAGCTAGCTGGAAAAAGAGCTAAGCCTAGAACCCAAGTTTCTTGACTCCCATTTGTCCTCCCATTGTGCCATTTTGGATCATCATTTTCATACTACCAGCTTTATAGACATAAAAAGAAATATATTTCATATACAGTCTAGGCCCATATCATTCTTTGAATGCAAAGTCTCTGACTATCCTGACTCAACTGAAGGTTTAGAGGTAACTCAAGGACAGAGACTGAGACCAAACCCTCATGTCTTCTCACAGGTTCTTTGGGGACCTGGAAGGCTCTATTTTTGCCATTCCTGATGGTTCTGATAAATCCAGAGGTCTCTCACCTTTGCCTTCCTAAGGACATGACCCCGGCAAGGAGAGTTGCCAGATGTCGGTGGGTGTCGTTTCAGAACCGCCGCACTGTTCACAGGCATTGAACATTCAGTGTCGCTGGTGTCACAACTTGAGATGGGAGAGTTTTCCAGAGTTCGGTGCCTAAAAATTGGAGACTGACAGCACAAGAGAATGAAAATCCCACATGAGGCATGGTTTCCTGATGATCTCTATTTTTCCAGGAGCAAGTTTTATTTTAAAGTAGAAAATGGCTCTTGGGAGGCAGCATGATTCAATGGAAAGAGTACTGGGTTTGGAGTCAGAAGAATTGAGTTTGAAACCCAGCTTCACTTACTATCTGCATGACCTTGGACAAGTTATGTGCTCTCTTGGCCTCAGTCTCCTCACCATAAAAATGAGACAGCTTGACTAAATGTTCTCTAAAGACATTCTCAGCTCAAAATTTTATGGCACTATGAAAAAAATGACAATACTATATTATTGCTATAATTCGTTCTACTTTCATATATACTCTTCTCCTTCATTGTCTAGAAAACCAACTTGGGTGAGAAACTAAGGACAATGATGCTTAGCGACAATTTTAGAGAATTAAGTCATAGAGCATAGAAACTTGAGCTATAGGAGACCTTAGGGAACAGTTAATTGAATACCCTTATTTTACAGCTATGTAAACAGAAATCCAAAGGGTGACTTGCGCAAGGTGAATCAGACAACAATCAGTAGATCCAGGATTGAAATTCCTGGTTACTACCAATCCAGGCATCTTTAGATTGCATCGCATTTGGATATGTCTCATGGAATTTGGTCATCTTGGATGGTCTTGCATCTACTAAGAACGGAGTTAAAATCTGAAATCTGTCTGTTCATCTGTCTACCCACAATTAATAGAAATGTCCATCTATACTCAAAGGTAATTTATGACTGATGAACTCAAAAGTGAGCCATTCAAAAAATATCCTTATAGGCTGTGTGGCCATTATGATTACCTATTGCCAATCATCTCTGCCCTACCCAACACTAGTAACTAATTAATCCCTCTGTAGGAAGTAGCCATGATGTTAACTTTTCCCACATGTAATCTCCTAAGAATCAAAGGTTCAAACTCTGCAAATATTTCTTCTTATTATTGTTCCTAAAAGAATCTTTAATTTATTTAAATGTGAGCCTGGGACTCTAAAACACTTTTTGGCAGAACAGTATTCTAATCATCATTAAACCAGTGGCTCAAAGTTCCCCAAGAACTCATTAATATCATGGATGTGCATATTTTCATTTACCACCCAAAGTTTCTTCAAATCATGGTTACAGTTGCATCCAGGTGGTAGAAGAATCATCCCCCAAACCCTCTCCTCCCTCTATGCATTTCATAGCCAAAGATGTCAGCTGAGAAAGTCAACAAGTTGATGTTAAAGCACAAGGTCCAGAGCTAGGAGAGAGATTAGTGATCATTTAGACCAACCCCTCTTTGTACAAATGAGGAAACTGAGGCCCAGAGGGTTGAAGTGACTTGGAAATGGTTAGATAACAAGCAAGACAGCTGGGATTCATAACCAGATCTCCTAAATCCAAATCCCTCACTTTTATCCATGACACCATGCTAATGATTACACTATGTAATCACAATGCATATGATTACAAGGTTAAAAAAAGATAAGAGAAAGAAAGCACCAATAGATCGATTGTATGTGAGTCTCCAATACTCTAGAACTGCTCTATTCTGGCCACAGTGACCACATGGGGGTTCAGGTGGTTTTACATTAATTTTATTTGCAGCTGTTCTCCAGAGGCCCCCTTGTCCACAGGCAAAGGCCTGAGGCAATGACAGAGACCAATAGTCAAAGAAAAAAAGAATAAGAAATCCAAAAGGAAGAGGAATGAATGAAATATGAGCAAGTGAGAGGAAAACTGGCCAACATATCTCAACACCATCCTTCAAAATGACAACCTGGCTTTCATTTCCTCTGCTAGAGGAAGAAAAAAGGATAGAAGAGAAATTCAGGAAGATTAAGAGGCAGCTATCTTTAAATGACCCATATGGAAACCCAACATGGAAGGCCACTAGAAGATGCCCCTGGTCCCATGTAGCCTACAATGGAGAAGAGTGAGTTGATTCTTTTAGCATTCATTAATTACTCTTGATGTTTTCTCTTATTAACTCAGGTTTATTTGAGGTCTAATTCTAGGGCTAGTCTCATAAGAGGTTAAAAATCAAACAACTGCCAATGCATGAAATAAAGAAATAAAAAATCAAGGCTCAGCATATGGTACATGGCATGTATATTATACATAATGGCCTATCCTCCTTACCTACTCCTCCTCTTATTTCCCTCAGTCTGTCCCAAACCCTTCCCAAAGTGAAGTAAATTAATCCAGATGCAATTAAGAAAAGTGTCTTAAAGTCACCAAAGAGAAACAGGGTTAGTAAAAGGAGCACTGATCTTGGTGACAAAATATTTGGCTTCCATTCTTGGCTCTGTTGCCAGTTCTCTGACCCTAGATAACTCATTTTAAGCCTCTGAGACACAGTGTTATCATCTATGCATCCTGGAATATAGTGAGCTTTATGTAGTGAAAAGATGACTGCACCAGAAGAAACAAGGAAAGGGTTCGAGTTCTCATCCTACCATTAACTTGGAGTCGGATCTTAGACAAGGTCACTCCCACCCTCTGTGCTCTAGTTTCCTCTTACACAAAATGATTTCCTATTACACAAAATTATTAGGAATAATAATATTTCTATTAGTTCATTCAAAAGTTTGAAAGATATTTGCAAACCTTAAAATGTGCTAGAAATGTGATTTATTATTCAAATAGCAGAAACAATAAGTATTATTTCACTGAGATAAAGAGTTGGTATGATAACAATGGGTAGAGGGCTTTGGAGTCAGAGGACCTGAGTTCAAATCCTGCCTCAGGCACTCAGTACTTGTGTGACCATGGGCAAGTTACACCACCTTTCTGAGCCTCAGTTTCCTCAAAATTAGGAGGTTGGATAACATGGCTTCTGAGGTCCCTTCCAGCTCTAAATCTATGATCCTAGGATAATATATAATTGTCAGTATAATTAATATTAATAACAATAGTGATACAAATAATTGTCCATGACACGGCAGATTTCTAACCATGACCTCAGCAGCAGCTGTCTGTAAAGGGCACGAGAGATTACCTGGGGACTTGAGGTTCCAGATTTGGGTTCAATTGCTAGGCCCAGGGTGATCCCCCCTGCCAAGGCTTTCTTGAGGCTTTCTTTGACCTCTGTGAGTTCCAATTCCAGATTGACGCGCTCTGTCTCCTTCTGTTTACACTCCTCCTCCAGCTTCTTCAGCTTATCTTCTAGAATAACTTGGGTCTTCCTGCCTAGAACCCAAAGAAAACAATATTCTTTCAATAACAGGCAAAGGTTTTCAAAATCAAAAAGAAAATGGCTTCCTAAACCAGGCTCAAAGGCAGATTTAAAAAAAAAGTTTCTCTGCTGAAGCCAATGACCAGTTATGTTTCATCTTTACATTTCTTAAGTTGTGGAAGAAAGTCCTCTTTTCTAGAATATGGTGAGTCTGATGTAGTGAAAAGATCACTGGACTAGAAGAAAAAAAAGGAAGGGGCTTGAGTTCTTATCCAGCCACCAACTTGGAGACTAATCTTAAACAGAGGTAGTTAGATGGCTCAATAGTTAGAGTGCTGGCCCTGGAGTCAGGAACACCTGAGTTCAGACACTTACTAGCTATGTGACCCTGAGTAAGTCACTTAACTCTGTATGCCTTATTTTCCTTATCTCTAAAATGAGCTGGAGAAGGAAAAGGCAAACCACTCCAAGGTCTTTGCCAAGAAAATTTGAAATGGGGTCACAAAGAGTCAAACATGACTGACAAGACTGAACAGTAACAACAAATCTTAGAGCAGGTCATTCTGTCTCCTTGTGCTCTAGCTTCCTCTTATGTAAAATGACTACAATCAATATATAGCCCCCTTCCAACCTGCATAATTCTGGGACTTTAGTGCTCTAACTATATTGGAGTGTAGTTTGCCAGAAGGAAATATGGAATCTTCCCAGTTCTCAATTTATGATCCTTAATTAGGTATTTAGGAGTGACAGGTGTTTTCCTTCATTTGCCCAGTTCCCCCTCAACGACTGTCTATTAATTATAGACATTCTAGTTCCTCTGCTTTTCTTCCTATATCAGACCCCCAGGATTAATCTTACTTGCCTTAAGACATCAACAAACCTTAACCAGCCCTTGTATCAGACTTTCAGTAACCACTCTCTCTTGTTCCACATCTTTGAGGTATGTGAAGCGAACATCATCCCCATTTTACAGAGAAGGATCCTGAAGTGGGAGCATCATCCCCACTTCTCCCCCATCATCCATCCCACGAGAGCCACTCCTCTGCCCTCAAATATTTCAGAGTGCCTTGTTCGGATCTCTCTTCGCACTTAGCTCACTCCCTCTGCATCAGCTATTTGTATATAAGTCCTTCTCTCCCCTTAGATTATAAGCTACCTGAGAATAGGGTCATTAAAAATAAAAAAGAAGCATTGACTAGATTTCTACTACATGCCAGACGCTGATAAACCTTTAACAATTATTATCTCATTTGATCCCCACAACAAGTTTGGGAAGAAGGTGTTATTATTGCCACCCCCACTTTACAGATGAGGAAACTGAGGCAAACAGAGTTAAGTGCCTTGCCCAGGGTCACGCAGCTAGGCAGTGTCTGAGACCTGATTTGAGCTCAAGTCTCTCTGACTCCAGAATCAGCTCTCTATCCACTACTCAACCTAGCTGCCATATTGTTACATCCTTAGCACCTAACTCAGTGTCTTACACAAACTAAGCATAAAATAAATGTTTGTTGAATGAACCACTTGAGGCTTTCCACCATTCTTACCTTTACATCGAACTAAAAAAATTCTATACCTTCCTTATTAAGCCTGGGACCTTGACCAGTTTCTTTGATATTGTAATTGACACCAGTATTGCCAGTCCCCTGACAGCTAAATCAAGTCTGAAGTTCAAGAACTTGTCCTCAAATCCCCTCCTTCACCCTCATTATAAAACTTTCCCTGGCTGCTCAATTCTGTGCTGATCTCTTCTTCCTCAGACGTCTTCTAATATTAAGTTTTTGTATCAATCACTTTGGTATCAAAGATGTAAAGATGATATAAGCCATCTTCTGGGACAGGGAAGCAAGAGACAATAAATTTCAGTTTCCAATGTCTAAATCTTGTTTCTACAAATAACTAAAAATGAATCAATATCCTTGTTCTTATAGATTAAACTAGTAGATAACAGGTTGCTGCACTGGCCTTTATCCTATGCTAAACAACCATGAAGCCTAAATCACTGAATGGTCATCTGCCATATTCACAAGAAGAGTGCCTTTTTGGGTTCAGATATTTTAAACTAAGAGAAAATGAAACATGGCGGAGGCAGGGGTGTCAGGAATTCTAACAGCATTGTAAGTCCAGGCAAACTGAATTTTTTCATACCAGCATTCACTTCAATGGCTGCTCTGAGATCTTTCCTCTCTTTTCGGAGCTGAGCCAGACGGTTACGCAGAGTTTCCTTCTTCCTTAGCAAGTCCTCCTCTTTGGTCTGCAACCTCTTGGCATCTGCTTCTACACGGTTCTTCCCATATTTGTATTGGTCAGCATCTTAGGGGAAAAAATGAAAACAGTCACTTATACTTAATTCAGTAGATGTCAAGGTAGTTTGAAACTTGCTTGGGCAGGCGATTTGAAGTCATGGACTTTTTCTTTTCTTTTTTTATAGGTTCTACACAAGCCAAATATACACAAAAGGATGAATTTATACTGAGGGTGTCAGGTGACTGCCTTACATGCTCCCAAATTCCTTGAATCAAATCTCAACTAAGATTTGGAATAATCTCCACTGGAGGAAATGTCTCTCAGTTCTATATTCCTTACAATGTACAAAAGGCAGTTGCACATTTCAAACCAGACAGTGAGCATGCTGCTCTCTGGAAAGAGAGAGAAGCCCATGGGGTACAAGTCCAGAAGGCAGGATGGATTTGCATTTGGAAGATATGGATAAGTCATAACTCTATGATGTCTAAGCTGTGTGACCTTGGTAAAGTCACTTTCCCTTTCTAAGTTTCCATTCCCTTAACTATAAAACAAGGGCATTAGATTTCTGGAAAATCTAGAATTATGTAAGAAAAGGGACTAAAATGTTCATACCCCTGGACCCAGGAATCTCAGTACTAAGCATATACCCCAAGGAAGTGAAAGATGGAAAGAGCCATGGTGAAATAATTGAGGACCTAGGATTTGGAAGTTTAAAGATGTTAGGGAACTAAAAGGTCACACGTTGACTCCAACCATTACATCTTACAGGTGGAAGAAATGGATGACCAGATACATTATGCAACTCAGCATGGTGGGCTAAGCCAAGAGGTGGGCCGAAAGCTTCTGACTTCCAATCCCATGTTCTTTTCGCTGAATTTTGTGGATTCCCCAAGCTCACTTAGGTGGTTCAGTAATGAAGTTGGGAAATAAACCCAGAGTTTTTGATTTTTAATCTTTCACTTTAATACTGTAACATATGGCTTAATTAACAACCAATCCACAAGTTAGAGGGCTCAGTAGATAGAGTGCTGGGCCTGGAGGCAAGAAGACTTGAGTTCAAATATGGACTAAGACACGTAACAGCTATATGATCTTGGGCAAGTCACTTAACCACTATTTGCCTAAACAGCTAGGTGGCTCAGTAGATAGAGCTTTCAGCCTGAAATCAGAAACACCTGAGTCTGAATCAGGCCTTAGGCATTTACTAGCTGTGTGACCCTGGGCAAGTTACTTTAACTCTGTTTGCCTTAATCCATTGGAGAAGGAAATGGCAAACTGCTCTAGAATCTTTGCTAAGAAAACCCCATGGACAAGTATGGGGTCATGAAGAGTCAGACATGATGAATGACTGAACAACAAAATGTGTGAGGTCAGTTGGTAGGAACTAGAGAATGAATAAATGAAATAATCTCTATAAGAGGCGTGCCTTCTAACTGGGGAGATAATTAGATATATACATTTTATAGCACAAAGTGAATACAGAAAAATATATACAAAGTAGTTAAATACAAGGTAGTTGTTTTTAGAGGGAAGGCACTAGCCATTGGAAGCTTCATGAAAAGTTTCATGCAAAAGAGAACCTCAGGCAA
>JAQQSZ010009407.1:0-12782 GCA_028646595.1 Phalanger gymnotis
GCTTTCCCCTCTGAGTGCACATCTGTATCTTGTGTGTACATAGTTGTTTGCGTGTTATCTCCCCAATTTCAGTAGGAGGCCCCTGAGGACAAAGACTGGTTTTTGCCTCTCTTTGTATCCCCAGCACATAGCAGAGAGCTTGGCAAATAGTAGGTGCACAAGAAATGCTTGTTGACTGACTCACTGACTGGTGACAGAGAGACAAGCTGAGGCAGGTGTTAAAAGCATCCAGGCATGGAGGTGGGAGGCCAGCAGCTTTTGAGATTGCTGCTTCTTTCTGCTCATCTCATCCCTTAGCACAGCCTTTTTCAAAGTTAAAAATAGGCCTCACATCCTGCTGGGCCCATCAGCCCCACGGGTTTGACTCTGACTCGTTTGTCCCCAGGAATTAGACAGCCATTGTGCTCCCTTCATCATTAAGTCCCTGGCTCACCTTGACCTACTTTTGCTTGCCAGAAGATAGTAGGTTTGGATGTGGACCCAGTAAGGTAATTAATTTTTCCTCTCACAATGTGCTTCCTCTGGCAGCTTTTATTGGGTGACACTATTCCTGAATCATGTATCATCCTATGCCTTTGGTGTCCAATAGGAGAAAGTGTGATTACACACACATGTACATACCCATACACACGTGTGCATACACATGCACACATACACACACATTTGCACACTTGGGCCAGGAGACCTCATCACTTAGCCTCCCTTTTGGGGGAGGCTATACAGAGAGGAAGAAGCATGAAAAGGTGCCTGCCCCATGAGACTAGATCTGTTGCTGGAGGGGGCACAGCAGCCTCTGATGAGAGGCCTTGGGAGGCCTCCTAGCTGAGGATGCTCGGTGATGAAGTCTTTTGGGGGCCACTATAACCAAGACTACTGTGGAGGAAGCTGAACCTGCTTCTACCAGACCAAATAAAATTAAACCAAGCTTTCCAGAGCCCCAGGGTCCAGAGATCAGACCCCATTGTCTCCTCCGCATCTTTCCTCCAAACGCTTATGGTGAAAGAAGTGAGGTGACTGACAGGGAAGTCATTGGGGTAGTGCAGTTGGTAGAGTGGTCATGGTAGACTTAGGAGACCTCATTTTGGATCCTGCCTCAGACATTTACTGGATGCATGACCCTGGACAGGTACTGAACCTTTCTGATCCTCAGTTTCCCCATCGGTAAAATAGGGAAGCTTAGCACAATGTCTGGAAACTGCCTCTAGGTTGACCCTAGCAAGCCATCCCTGACAATGTCATTGCTGAGAGATGCTCATTGGGGAGACAGCCTTAGTCTCTGGGATGTGAAGCCCAGAAATCAAGAATCAAGTGTCCAGTATCCTCTGTGGAACTCCTCCTGTTATGATTGCTACCTACCACTAATAAGTGCCATTTGGATAGTGCGTGAAAGTTTCCACTGTCCTGTCTATGTATTATTGCTTCTGGTCCTTACAATGCCCTGTGAGGTAGGGGTTGTTATTATTCCTATGTGACAGATGTGGACACCAAGGTTAAAAGAGGTTAAGTGATTTCCCCAGGGTCACCCAGCTGTGGAAGGGCTGAGGGTGGATTGGAACTTGGCTCTCTCTGATTCCAGGACCACCACACCCTCTACCGCACTGAGGCAATAAACTAAGGGTCTCTGTGCCAGGCATTGTGCTCATCTCTGGGGATCCATAAAAAGTTAGAATGGTCCCTGCCCTCCAGCAGCTCACAGACTAATAGGAGAGGTAATGAGCAAAGAACTCTGTGCAAACAGAGATTGCAGACAAGATTGGAGACAATTAACAGAGGGAAGGAAGGCCCAGAGATGAAGGAGGGCTGGGAAAGGTTTCTTAAGGAAGGCGGGATAGGAGCTGGACTTTAAGGAAACCAGGGAAGCCAGGAGAAAGAGGAGGAGGAAGGGAAGGAGGAAGGGGGTTGGGACAGTAAAAATGCCCAAGTCTGAGATATGGGGTGTCATGTGCAGGCAACAGCCAGGGGTTGAGTACAAGGCATCTCTTCCAATTCTCTGGGTATTCCCTGAAGGCTGGAAACATTTCTGCCATTTTTTGTGTCGCCACCAACTGACTCAGGGCCTGGTATACTGTAGGTGATCAGCTAATGTTTGCTGATTGAATACATGACTGATTGACTATGGGTAAACAACTTAACCTTCCTGAGTCTCAGTTTCCCCTCACATAAATGGAGGTGATAGTGTTCATAGTGCTTCCTACCCTGGGCTGCTCTCAAATTAACCTTATGATAAGTAAATGAACCTCAGATGAGGAAATGTGTAGATCATGATGCTGTTAGCTTTTGTCTTTCTAGACTGAAGTCTCCCTTCCCTTCTCCTCCCCTACCCTCTCTTCCTCTCTTTTCCCTTCCCTTCCTCTTCCCTTCTCTCTTCTTCTCTCCCTCTCCCTCCTCCCCTTTCCTAGTCCCTTTCCCTCCTCTCTTCCTCTTCCCTACCACCTTTCTCTCTCTCTCTCTCTCTCTCTCTCTCTCTCTCTCTCTCTCTCTCTCTCTCTCTCCTTCTCTCTCTCTCTCTTTCCCCCCATAGTGGTTCAGATACTTACATTGTATGCTACATTTAGATGGTTTCCATGGTAACTGGTACTGCTTAAGCTAAGGTGAGAATGTAAGTTAATTTTAAATGAGCTGATGGGATTGGGGGGTGGTGAGAGATAATCAGGAAACTCTGGAACCAGCTCGATCTGGCTAATCAGCTGTTAAACTTCCAAAGTCAACGAACTCTCCTAAATCATGTTTTCTTCTTCATAATAACAATTAAGGTGATGTTTGGTTCATAATCCTTCCTTATTTCAACACCAAGGATGAAGAGTTCAGCACCCCACATTGTCTCTCTCCTCCTTTGCCATCCTGTCATTGTGCTCAGGCCAGGAGCTCTCCTAATCTGGGCTCCCCCTTAACCTTCTTCCCCACCCAGAAAGGCTAGGGTGATGGTAGGTACAGTCTCGAGTCAGCCACACAAAGCGTCGTGCCCCCCCCCGCCCCCTCAAGGGTCCTTCAATTAGCATGCTGACTGGAGGAGTAGAAGCTCACTGCTCAGAATCAGTCCTGCTTAGCCCCATGTTTTATTTTAAAGGTGGGGACAAGTGGAATAACTGGATTCTAGCACCTGCTTGCCATAGTTGTGTCCTGAGCCAGTTCCTTCCCTGCTCTTGGCCTCACCTTCTAGCTCTAAATATTGTAAACCTAGAATGTATTCTTGATTCAATTCAATGCAACACATTTCTAAAAATGTTTATTTAAAAAAAAACTGTGTGGGTCCCAAGAGGCAATAAATCAATTTAGTGCATTTCAAAACAGTCATATATTTAAAGAACAATTATAAATTTTGATCATAATAATGTTCTAAATAAGTTATGCAGTATGCATACTGACATTTCCAATCATGCCTGAAACTTCGTCTAGATGCCTGAAGACTCTATTTCTATGAGCCCCATTATGCACCCCCAGCCTTGTACTAGATGCTAGAAACCCAACGATAAAAACAAAGCCTGTTCTGCTCCCAAAGATCTCGTGTCCTACTGTGTGTGTGTGTCTGGAGGGGGCACCATTTTAAGAGCTAAATAAGTGAGACAGAGAGGGAGAGAGAGAGAGAGAGAGAGAGAGAGAGAGAGAGAGAGAGAGAGAGAGGCACAGAGACAGAGACACAGAGAGACAGAGAGAAAGATGAAGACCTCTGACAAGACTGGCTCATTTCATGGGATGTAGCCCTCGAGAGCACCCTCAAAGAAGCTAGGGTTACATAAGATCAAAACGTCAAGGAATGTGCCTCTTTGTCTCTTCCTCAATTTTTCCTCCTCACTTTACTCATTCACTTATACAAGCAGTGACTTCTGGATCAGCTGCTCTGTACCAAGCACTAGGTTCTCCCTTTGGAATATAAAAACCAAGTACAACCTCAAAGGGCTTCCATTTGGTCCAATGCTCATGGTTCCATCCTGATATGGATGGATCTTAACCTGGTCCTTTCGAGGAATGGTTACTCTTGTCCTGTCTTCTCATTGTTCTCTTTTCCAACAAGTCTCCCCAGAGCTCTGAATGTCTGCTCAATGTCAATGTCCTGTCCCTCCTAAGGACTTCATGGTGAAGGCCCCTCTGGCTTGAGGACTGTGACCTATCAGCTAGTTAAGATTAGAAGGCTGTTTGACTCAATTTCTTTATTCCCTAAATGCAAGTTTGCACCCGAGATTTAAGTAAAATCTCTCTGTATAAGAAGCTGTCAGGTACATCAGGTCAACAGAAGTCCAGAGAGAAAGGCCTGTTTCTACACTGGTTGATGAAGTGTGTTTTTGGCAAAATCTTGATGAGAGGTCATGTGATATAGTGCATAGAGAGCTGGCCTCAGAGCTAGCTAGGAAGACCTGAGTTCAAATTCTACTCTGACACATTTTGGCCGTGAAGTCACTCAACCTCTTAATTCCCTAGGCAACTTCTTATGAATGCATGTTACAGAGAAAGAAACAACCCATATAGGTAGAGGGAGGTTCCTGACCTGAGAGTTCCTCTCTCTTTAGCAATGAAATTACAACCTCAGCCCCTGCCCCTAATACTGGCAACCTGGCATTGTCTTTTTGGTTCAGATTTCCTTCAGGATCAAAAGGTTTAGAGACACATTTGATGAGTTAAATGAGGGAAGCCCATGAAAGCATTCCCAAGTGACTTACAAAGCCCTGAAGGCTTCCCTTCCTATTGTCATTAGCCTTCCAGCTTGTGATGGCCAGTGTCCCATTATTTGAGGTTTGGGGATATGGAATGCATGATCCAGTCAATGGAGAAAGTTCCCATGTGGCATCAATTCTCCCATGGAGGAGGGCTAATTCTGCTTCCCAGTGTCTAATTAGGAAGATTATAATATCTTTGCTTGAGCTGACTCAACTTCCCTCTTTTCTCCTTTAAAAAGTCTTTACTATCTTGATGCATCTTCTGATATCGATGGAAGAAATATCACTCTCAGCTTCTTCCTTTTTAAGGCAGACTCCTCTCCTTGGCTTCTCAGTCTTATTTCTTTCCACATCAATCATTTAATCAACAAAATATATTGTTACGTTATTATTAAATGTTATATATAAAATACATTATTACTGTTACATAATATTTATGTTATTATGTGCCAGGCACTACATGAGGGAGGTCCTAGAGATGCAAAGACAAAATATGTCTCTCACTGACCTTCTGCAGCTCCCACGTGTGTTGGCAATCAAAATGGGCTCTTAGCACTTGGTTCAACCAAGTGCCGTTGAAGAGTTTGGCCTTTGTTTCCTCGATTAGATTGAGAGTCCTTGGTGACGTCCTTGCCTCAGGGGACAGCCTAGTTTACATGTGTTTGAGTGGTATGTTTGGGACATCAGAGGCTTTTAGACCACGTGGATTTAAGTCACCTCTTTGTGACAATTTTAGGTCACGTGGGTGAGTTGCATGTGTGACTCACCCTTGACCCTGAAAAAAGATATAAAACCAGGGGTTGGTTTTCTCTTTTTCGGAACTCTGACCCACAAGCAGTGGTGGTGCGCATGACTCTGGGTCAGCCCTTGTTATGAGCTCCCAGGATGAACTTAGATGTTGGTAATTATGAATAATATTTGGCCTGTCTGTTGATGTTTGTAATTTGTTTTCATTTGCTCCTTAGTTCCAGGTGCTGGCTTTTTCCCCTGAACTAAGTGAATGGTATTTGTATGCTGAATTAAAGTAAGCTTGTTAACCCCTTAACGTTGCTTTCCTTAGTAAAGCAGATCAAAATAACCTGGGCTTTTGCAGCGTTCTGTGATCTGTCTGTTGTTGATTTTACACCCCCCCTCCCACAGCAGCCGCTAGCCAGATTGTTGAAATACCATGTTATCAGGAGAGACAATATGAACACACGCCAGCAAGTTACAGAGTCACAGAAGGTGAGTTGGGAGGGCCATCTGGGTCCCTCTAGAACAGCTAAAGGAATCTGTATATCTAGCAACCTTCACAAGTGGTTTGTCAACTTCTGCCAATGGGCCTCCGAGCAACTAGAATCCATGACCTCCTAGGGGACTGTGGTCCACTTTGGCATTGCTCACATTTTTAGGAAGGTTTTCCTGATATCCAGATGTCCTCTTTGAAACTTCCGCTCAGTGTTCCTGGCCTTGTCCTCTGAGACAAAACAGAACATGTATCTTTTCCATAGCAGTCCTTATATAATTGAAGACAACTTTCACATCCTCATTGTCTCCCTCACCCACCCAAGACCTCTAAAACAAAATCCTGAGTGGCTTCAAAACTTCTTTAGACGTCAAAGTCTCCCTTGCTCTTAGCCTCCCTAGTGATGGTACAGTTTGCCTTTTTCCACCTACAAGGTGGCATTAGGAAATAAATAGGACATTTCCATGGCCGGGTCAGGCTTTAAGTAGTAACGTGCTTTTCTCTCTCTTTTTTCTCAATCCAGTATTCAGTTTTGTAATGACCACAACACAGAGTTTATTCATTCATCTATCCATTTATTCCTCCATTCTTTCACTGGGCAGTTTATTTTTGACTCAATTACCTTTCCTCATGCATACGGTCCCTTTTGCAGCTTCCAGGACAAATGATCGCCTGATCTCTCCTTCCTTTGTTCTCATTACCCAGAATGATGTTCCTTTTCTTATTGTGTCCTTCTGGGTCCTTTTTATCTCTTCCCTTTGTTGGTTTTTCTCTCTTTTGCCTTCCCAATGGGAGCGCTCTGTTCTGTTCTCATCTTCTCCCCCTACCTTGGCCCCACTGGAAACGTCATTGATTCCTAGGACTTCAGCTATCGCCTCTCTATGGATGAATTCGATTGCACCCTCGGACATCTTGGTCTGTACATTCCCCTACCATGACTGAGTCCAAACTCATCACTTTCCTGAAAACAAACACTCTTCCAACTTCTTTATTTGTGCTGATGATGCCAGCCACTTAAAGAACGTTCCCAGAGGAGGTGGAGGGAAGCGCATGTATGACCAGAAAAAAGCGAAAGATTGCCCAGTCACATGGGGTGGGGGGCAGTAAGAGATAACTGATGTGCCACTTTCACATCTCAGGGGTACTTATGCAATGGCCCGAGTATCAGGAAGGGCCCTGGAATATTGGATGGGCACTTAGAGGTCACTGACAAGAGTCATGTCATATGGGCTGGCTCAGGGGGGATTGGGATCGCCAGTGGAGAGACTATGCCAATGAAGATGATTGCAGGCCCCTAGTCATGTTGGTGCCAGCATTCTTCAGATCACCCAGGCTTGAAAATCTCCGTTTTATTCATGACTCTCCTCTCTGTTTTCATCCATCCCTCTCCCAGCTATATCAGTTACCAAGTTGTGGGCACGGTCCCATCCATCCCTTCCTCAGCACTCTCTACTGCTCCCACAATAGCTTAGGCTGCTGTGAATAATTGCTTAGCTTACTCCAATCAAGCCCCAAATAGTCTTCCTGGCCTGAGAACCCTTTCCTTCCCAAACCACACACACTGCCAGACGACTCTTCCAAGACATTGATGTGATCATGTGCTTCACAGCAACATTGGTGTTATTCTGAGCTCTGCTCTTTACAACCTTGGCCAAGTAACTTCACCTCTGGACCTCAGTTTCCCCATCTGTAAAACAAGTCGGTAGGACTAGGTTACCTTGAAGGTCCCCCCCATGTCTGTATTTCTAGGATTGATCCTACTACAAACCCTAAATTTTTCCACATGTGGCTTCTACCCATGTCCCCCCCCTTATCTCCCTCTAATCCTTGGAACAAACCACAAGACCCAACCAACCTGGACTTGTCATGATGGGTCCCCATTTTTCTACTTTCACCCATACCACTTGCTCTTCTTGAAATGCCTCCTCCACCCATTCCTCTTTCAGTGCTACCCATGATGCTCTCTTCGCTCTCATCTGGAGGTGATCCCTTATTACTCTCCCTTTCTTTGGCTTACGGTCAGCTCATTCATGTAGATGTCACTCCTCAGGCCTCGTACTCTGGTGATACCTGCTTTACCTCTCTGACTAGACTATTAGCTTCTGGAGGGTAGGCTGCCTGACTCATCCATACCTTCATAGGATATATGAGTTATTGGCAAAGAAGCAATGGTGTGGCCTTTCACTTAGGCCCATAGTAGGTGCTTCATATAGGCTTGCTGAAGAGATAACATTAAAGAAAATACAAAAGCATATTTGGATCCATTTTCTTAGTCCTTCAAATTGTAGCCTGGCCCAAGAAGCAGCTGAAGGCTCAGGGCTGAAGGGACCCATTGGCTCAGATGAGTATTGGAGCAACTCCAGGTTAAGATGAGAGTCCCATACTAGGGATCCTGAAGGCCTCTTAGCCTGAGGAGGAGAGAAGGTCTGTGTGCCCTGGAGCTCCTAGCCTGACTCTAGGCACCCTCCCCACCTCAAGGGGTTTCTTTCCCTCAGAGCCTCCCTTAGGAGAACAGATGCAGCTTGACGGAGAAAGAAAGAAAGAGAGAAAGACCTTGGCCAAAAGGTGGTCATCATCATGGTCATTATCATCATCATCATCAGCAGCAGCAGCAATTAGTGCATTGAGATCCTGAAGTTAACTGTAGAGACCTAGAAATGTGATCATGCCCTTTGGGGAGATAAGCACTTAGATCCGCCCTGCCACTGCTTGGTGTGTGACCAGCTTCAGAAACAGAAGGAGGGAAGCTCAGTCGTCCTCCTGACAGCCCTGCCCATCCCAGGCTTCCTAGGACAGTTACAGAAGGGCATGGAGGGCAGTGAGTAACCTCAAGGCAATGACCAAGTGGGTAGAGACCGAGGGCCTTAGATTCTTTGCCTTAAGCAGGCCTACCTTCCTCATGGCATTAGGCAAGACAGCTCATCTCTCTCAGATGATGAATGATGCTGCAGCCATTCCCAGGCCAAGAGAGGACATTTTCCATTTAACAACAGACTCTAGACACTTCTCCCAGGTAAATGATCTGCAATCTATCCTGTAATTATGACAAATCAGTGACAGGGCCCAGCCTGGCCTCAAGCACTTGTCCCTTCAGCAACATGGGCCCAGAAGCCCATTTATCATCATATTTACATCAGCTACAATTTACCATCATAATTTTAGCATTAACCTTCCTCACCCAGTGCCTTCTGACAGGAGAGAGAGGAGGCACACATTTTCAATCCCCTCAGCAACAGCTGGGAATCAAGCTCCTGCTACTGGAAGATTGAGAGGCCAATGGGCAGAGGAATCCAAATTAGCAGAAACCCACCCCCATCCCTCCCAAAGAGGCAGCCAGAATGAAATTCCAATAAGCATTGCTTAAGCGGCTACTGCGTCCCAGGCACTATGCTCAGTCCTGGGAATGCTAATGTATGCTGGAAGAAAGACTATTCCTGCCCTCAAAAAGCTTCCATTCTGGAAGGGGAAGATAGTGCTTCAAAGGGGACTGAAAGGGGAAGTGGAGGGGGACAAAAGAGAAAGTTTAGAGAGTAGCCTGGGGAGAGATGAGCCTTAGCTGATACTCATGAGTGGGGCTGGTGAATGTTCTGCAGCTAAGTCTTTGAGGGAAAAAACATGAGTTATTACAAAAATTTTCTACATCCCTTTCTTAAGTCCAGGCAACCAACCAACCAACCAATGAATCTTTGATTTGTGGTGTTTGCGGATGTCCCAGTGTAAAAGTTCTCACAGAACATTTAACAACCTCCTTGAGAGAGCCTGTACCTGCAGATTCCAGCACACAACTGGAGGGGAGGGCTCCTCCTTAAAGTGAAGGGTCTGGGAGGGACCAGGCAATCAGAGGGAGAAGATGAGGGGGGTGGGAGGGTGTGCTTAATTTCCAGTATGAGAAGACCAAGGATAGAGTAAAGTTACTGCATGAAGAGGTTTCTGTGGTCTGGTAGGGAATATCAGGAGAGTCAGGAGAGGGAGGAAGAAAGGAAGGAAGGAAGGAAGGAAGGAAGGAAGGAAGGAAGGAAGGAAGGAAGGAAGGAAGGAAGGAAGGAAGGAAGGAAAGCAGGGATGAGTGGAGGCAGGGAGGGAGGGAGGAAATGTCCCCTACGTGAGGGGCCAGGCTTGGAATGAGTAGGCCAATGTTCTTCCAGCCCCAAGAGGGAGTAGTTGGGAAGATTTTCCCTTTGAGAGAGAGGAGGACATCCAGGAGAGACCTCAGGAAAAGGGAAGACCAAAGGGGAGGATGTTCCTAAGCTTTAGCACTACTCTTCTTTCTTAGAGGCTAGTGAAGGCGAGGAGAAGCCAGGGAGGTCAGACAAAGGCTAGACCTCAGCTAGACCTTGGCTCCTCAGCCCAGCAGGAAAGACAGTTCTTTCTATGAGGTCCAAGGTGTGGATTAAATGCCTAAAGACTTTCTAATTGAAAAGGAGGGAGCCAGTGGAACTCATTGAGCAGGGTGGTGAAAGAGCAGGGAGAAGACTGTTGCAGGCTCCAGCCTGGAAGTGATGAGGACCTGGATTATGGGCGCAACTTTGTGAGTAGAGAGAAGGGAATGTACATGAAAGATATTAGGGAAGTAAAGGCAAGAGAGGGGATATACAGAGTATGGATAAGTGAGGAGGTGAGAACAATGATGACATTCCAAGCCCAGGGGCCTGGAAGATGCTGGTACCCTTGACATTAATAGGGAATCTGGGAAGAGGGGAAGGTTTGGGGAGAAAGATAATGCATTCTGTTTTGGGCCCATTGAGTTTGAGATGCTGTAGTAGGAAGACCGAATTTATAATCTCAAATATAATCATGTATATGTTTGAATGGTTCGAAATTGCAAGGTATGAGTGAAATGGACAGACCGAGAAAACACAGACCAAGCCAATTAAAATCTTTTGAGCATCATTTATTAGCTGGCCAGCGACTGTCCCGTAGACTGAAAGTCTAGAGAGCAGCCCCAAGCACAAAGATTTGAAGCCTTTTGTACCTGAGCCTAGAGCAGGTGCAAGCAAGCCATTACAAAAGCAGGAGACTGCAGTTAAATGAAGTGCATGGGGGATCAAACAGATCTAATGATTTATGCTAGGTGTTTGATCAGTGTTGCTCAGTGAATTGGGTTTACTCCGGGGTTACAGCACTCCAGTAAGTGGAACACCGCTGGGGCTGCACACCCCTGTGCAACGGGGCATTTCATGAGAGGTTCTCTAAGGAGAAAACAACAAGAAATTTATTCAGGCCCCACCGCAGCAGAATCGTGAACCAGCCTCCCCATTCCAACATCTTGACAAAAAGACTCCAGGCCCAGAAAGCCCATCTCACAAGAGTAACCAGGAGGCCACAGAAAAACAAGATAGTATTTAGCCAAATCATTTTTACTGGCCTCAAGTCCTCGCTTGCACTTCTGAGTCTCCGCAGCTTCCAGCTTCTGCAGCTTCCATTTCCCCTGTAGTTGTCTCTTGGCTCGCCTTTCCTCCAAGCTGAGCCTCTGGCGTTCTCAAGCCCCGCCTCAATGACCAGAGACCATTGGTTCCTAAGTTGGCCCCTCTTAAGTCATTAATCTACACCCACACAGGTTTCACACCTGATAGGGCTTTGGGACTGGGGCTTAGCACTTAACAGCTGAAAGTACTTCCACTCAAAAGAAACAAAAGCCATGCTAAGGAGACAATTTTGCTTAACAACACAGATGCCAGTGCGAAATACAAATTGAGAAGTTGAAAGGGCAGTTGGTGATGAAAGCCTGAAGCTCAAGAGAGACACTCTAGCTTGCTCTATGTGTTTGGGAATCATCTGCAGAGAAATGATACGGCAACTAATGAGACTAGTGATATGAGTGCATGGTGGGAAAGAGAAGATGACCACAGAGAGAGATTTCAGGGATGTCTGCCCTTTATGGGCATGGGATGGTTAAATAAGCAGCAAAGTAGAGAGAATAAACAATTAGAAAGGTAAGATGAGAACCAGGCTAAGAAGGGTCATGGAAACAAGGGAACAGAGACTACACAAGAGGAGAAGCTAAGGCAGCAAAGAGGTCCAGAAGGAGGAAGTCTGAGAAAAGACAACCATGTTTGGTCATAACGAGATCACTGGTTACTTTGGGGAGACAACTTTTAATTGAATTATCATGTCTTGAGCCAGATTACAATGTTAAGAGGAGGAGAATTAGAGTCACTGAGTGTGAATGGATCTATCAAGGAGTTTAACCAAAAAGAGGTGGAGAGACATATGACAACAGCTAGTTGGGATGGTGGGAATCAAGTGAGGTGTTTTGTTTTTAAAGGAAGCATGCCACAGAAGACAGACAGACAGAGAGAGAGAGAGAGAGAGAGAGAGAGAGAGAGAGAAATATTTCAGTTGAGTAGTTGGGGCATAAACTCAATTACAAAGGGTTGAGTAAAGATGAGATGGTGAGGAAGAGGCAGTTAGGGCTTTCAAGAAGTTTAGCATGGTAAAGTGAAGATCCTGTATGTCTAGTTTTCTAATTTGCATCCCCAGTGCTTAGCATAGTGCCTGGCACACAGAAGGTGTTTATTAAATCTTCATTGAATTGGTGGATAAAATAAAAGATGGGGAAGGTTTCTGCTGGGTTTTATTCCAAGGATAGCTGTTTGTAGGAGGTTGGGAAGGAAGCAGAGGAAAGACAGGCTGGAGATTCATGAGAGTGAGGAGATGACCACTGGCACCTGGTCCTGGGTGAAGAGGAAAGACAGTGATTGAATAGGGAGAGGCAATGGCCATGGACATTAGCAGGAATACCAGTAGGCAGGAGCAGGTGTGGGCACTGGGAAGGTTTGAGGAATGCGATCATTCACACCAGAAGGAGCTCCCACTTAATGGTCACCAGCTATCCCAAGTGTGATATATGAGAGTATGGGGATGGGGAGACAGGAGATGCTATCAGAAATAATGACAGCAAAATC
>JAQQSZ010009408.1:0-12782 GCA_028646595.1 Phalanger gymnotis
AAATGCAAATCAAAACAACTCTTAGATATCATCTCTCTCCTGTCAGATTGGCTAAAATAACAAAACAGGAAAATGATAAATGCTGAAGAGGATGTGGGAAAATTGGAACATTATTACATTGCTTGTAGAGTTGTGAACTGGTCCAGCCATTTTGGAGAGCAATTTGGAACTATGCCCAAAGGGCTATAAAAATGTTCATACCCTTTGACCCAGCAATACTGCTCCTAGGGTTGTATCCCAAATTGATCACACAGGTGGGAAAAGGACCCATATGTACAAAAATATTTATAGCGGCTCTTTTTATGGTAGCTAAGAATTGGAAATCAAAGGAATGCCCATCAATTGGGGAATGGCTGAACAAGCTGTGGTATATGAAGGTAATGGAATACTACTGTGCTATAAGAAATGGGGATGATACGGACTTCATAACAACCTGGAAGAACCTACACGACGTGGTGCTGAGTGAGCGGAGCAGAGTCAGAGGAACATTGTACACAACCACAGATTTATTTATTCTGTGATGACTGACCCTGACAGACTTTGCTCTTCTCAGCGACACAATATGTAGAGACAGCTCCAGAGGACTCATGATGGAGAGGGCTATTTACATCCAGAGAAAGAACTGTGAAGTATGAATGCAAATCGAGGCACACTTCATACTCGCCTTCACCCCCCACTTTTTTTTCTCTCTCTTTTGTATTTGTTGTTGGGTTGTGTTTTTTTTTTGGTTCTGTTTCTTCTTTCTCATGAGTCATTCCATTGGTCATGGTTCTTCTCCACAACTTGACTAGTATGTAAATTAATTCAATGCCAAGTTATACATGGAAGTTATATGGGATTCCATGCCTTCTTGGGGGGGAGGGGGGAGGGAGAGAAGAGGATCTGGAACTCAAAATTATGTAGAACTGTTCGTTGCAAACTAAAAATGAGAGAGAAATTAATAAAAAAAAATAAGTTGGACTAGATGGTCACTCAGGTCCCTCCTAACTCTAAAATTTTGTGATCTATTATCATGTGAGGTTTTTTATTGCTCTCTTTCAAATCCAGACCAGTATAAGCTAACTCTACAGACTGGCTTAGGCCTGAAATTTTATATGTCTAAAATCCTGACAGTATTACTGGTCTCCATTTCTAACCAACCCCAGTGGTGGGATTCAGCCAGTTCAAACCAGTTCTAGGTTTAGTTTGGAGAACCCATTGTTAGCAGGTTCAGGGCCTGCATCTGCCATGTCAGTTGTGAGGGTGACACCCAGGCTCGGTTCTGTGGAGAACCAGTTGTTAATTCACTTGAATCCCACCAAGGCCAACCCCACTTGACAGCAGTCTACCTGTTAAGAATTCAGAGGAGTCTGGGAAACCTGTTGAACATTGAAAATTCATCTCAAGGTGAAGCAGTTGAAAGTATCCCCCTAAGAAGTCTGGCTACTAGAATGAGAACAGTATTTCCAATGGCATTTATTTAATCATGTGTTCTCAGTTACAACCATTCCCTAACTAAGAAACAAAAACTTAATCCTGATGAAACAGCTGATGTAGTCATGGATTGTTCTTAGGCAATAATAATGAAGTGATTTTCCCAAGGGTATGCCTATGGAACTTCCCTGAGTGTCTTCTTATCCCTGGGGCAGAAGTTCTGCCCAATAAGACATCTAACTTATTCTCCCAATTGCACCCATATCCATTATATGCCTATGTCCCGCTTCCTCTCTGAAACAAAAAATATTGTACCTAACTTACCCAATAGAGAGAGTTGGACCACCTCATATACTTACTAGTTATATAACCCTGGGCAAGTCACTAGCCATGTCTGAGCTTCAGTTTCCTCATCTGCAAAAGGGGGAGGAGGAAAGGTTAGAATCAATAGGCTCTAAAGTCCCCTTCAGCTCTGAATGTAAGATTTGAAGATCATTTGACTAGATCAGCATAAAGATGTGTTACTCCCTTCTCTTCCCCTTCTCCCCTCTCTTCTTTTTTTCTCTTTTCTTCTCTTCTTCTCTCTATACACTTCCTATTTTTCCTTCTGAAAATACAGCCATCAGTAGCTCAGAGTAATGCCTTAACACATTCACATGGCTGAGCCAAGAGGCATGACTCAGAAGTTTCTAAGTAAAGTTCATGCTCAGGAAAATTGATATCACTATGTCCATTTCTTATGCACTGAACAGTACTTCTAGTCATTCTTTTTGACTCTTCATAGAAAATAAATGACATATTTGGGAGCACTAGATCTTATCTAAACATGGTTTGATTTCTCAGCACTACCAGTGAAATGGCAAATGGAAGCCATGGTACCTATAAATGAGAATACATTTGAATAAGAATTCTCCCAGATGGAAATGAGTGATTCAACATGGCTGAATCCCAGTCTGAAGTTAATGTTTGTTTTGGAGGTTGACAACCATAAATCAAAATGATGGTTTATAGTCTCTTTACCCTAGTTATTGAGCAGAGGTAGCAAAAAGACCACATAAACCCTACTGACTGTCTTCACTTCCCTACCACCCATGAAAGGTGTGAATATTTGAGAGGCTCAGTTTGGTGCAAGTTGTTAGACTCTAAAAATCAAAAATGTTTTTTAAACAAAATAAAAAGGAGCTACTTCTGTTCCACACCAGTGAAAGTGACTGATTAGTTGCCAAAGCCACTAAGAGTAGTCCAAACCTAGGTCTCATAATTTAGATGTAGGCAGTTGTCAAAAAGCAGACAATGGTGAAGTTAAACTTGAATAATGCTGCTTTGAATGGAGAAAAAAAGTTTCCATGGTAGTCTAGAACTAGACTCGAAGAAGCATTGCTATCAATCAAAGTCAATATCTTAGACTATACCTAGAATTCAACCCTGTGATAATACAAAGCACCTATGTGCTAAAGTAGAAATATGTATGACATGTACTTTTATAACCCAATTATGTGGGAGTACTTATTATTATTAATAATGATGATTAGCATTTATGTAGCACCTCAAGGTTTTAAAGGTACTTTACGTATATTATATATACATACAAACATTGTGATGTAAACGAATCAAATAAATTCGAATTATGCTAAATTTAACAAGGCCAGTTACAGAACGCTCTGGCATGACCCTAGACACATCATGGGAATTGACATAGATCCATTAATTATACTCGTTACATACTTTTTTGATCAGCTATGAATTCATATGATTAATGATTATCCAACCAGCATTTTTTCTATTTTGTTCAAAATAATATTTTCATGTCAAGGAAAATAGACATTTTTTGCTTATGTGCTTTTAGCCATCTAGGTGTTGTAATTGATAGAGTGCTCACATTAAGTCAGAATCATCTGAATTTAAATCTTCTCTTAGACAATTACTTAGCTGTGTTACCCTGAATCATTCACCTAATCTCTCTCATAGTTAATTTCCTCATATGTAAAATGGTGGTGATAGCACCTACCTCACACCAGGTTGTTGTAAATATCAAATGGAATAATATGTGTAAAGCACTTTGCAAACCTTAAAGAGCTATATGTTAGCTGTTATTATTATTTCAATTAGCATGGCAAATGACTTGTTAAAATCAGGATACTGCATAGCATTCTACTTATCTACCAGCCTAGAAAACTTAAGAAAGAAATACTGCCTATAAAGAATTGTTGCTATTGTATTTCTGCTGACTCTCAGCAAATACCACTTTCATTTCTATATGCTCATTGATTGTTTGGCTGGAGTAATACAATGGAGTGAAATGAGTGCTAGATTTGGAACCAGAGAACTTGGTTTCAAATCCTGCCTTTGTTAACTGAATGATCTTGGACCAGTCACTTCTCTTTCATGGACATCAGACAAAGATTTGTTCTGTGAAGTTTAGATTCAGTCAAAGGGCCACACTTGAGGACCTAGAGGGCCACATGTGGCCTCTAGGCTACAGATTCTCTACCCCTTCACTAGGTGATTTCTAGCGCTCCTTCTAACTCTAAATCTATGGTTGTCTGATATATTTTACTACATGTGATTCCATTCCTTTGGAGAAATTCTTTTCTAGAATTTGTGCCAGGCAAAGACATTAAGTTTATAAGTGTATCATTTCTATTATCTAAGTCATTTTTTTGTTTTTCCTTTTTTTTAACCCATAATTTTTCTTAATTATAATTCCATCATTTACTTACAAGTATTAGAAGCAGACATCTTTCTGAAAGAATAAAACTTCATATAATATGAAGAAATTATTTGAATCTTACATACATCAAAGTTAGAATGAGTTTTGTTATTGGGATGGGAACACACTCCAAATTTTATCGGGCAAATTAATGAGAAAACATGGTTTATATGCATAATTTCACTTTGTAGTCTGCTTTTCTAGAGTTATATACAGACTCATAAATTCAAAATTTTAGAATGTAAGAATTTTGTAAGTTTTTTTAGTCAAACTTCTTGATATTATTGACATATAAACTCAGAACCAGAAGAGATATGGAGGAAAACCTGTATATCACATGAAACCAAATTTTATTAACTCATTACAAGGAGAGATTTTTTTTTCTTAATGCTACTCTTCCTAAACACAGAGCATTTTTTTCTCTTTAGGACTCATTTTGACTGTGTCATTGATAACATCCTGTACTTGGCAGTCCTTCTTGCTATAAATTAGGATAGATGAAGGCCATCCAGCCAAGCCAATGATGGAAGCTGATTTAATGTGATATAATTTGATGAACTCTAAATTGTCCCATTTTTACCTTTCACAGCAGTCCAACTGGAGCACCAAATGGCCGAGCACTTTGATTTACACTGTCACTTTAATACTGAACAATTCATTGTGGTGATAGACAGGAATTAACTCTTTATAGACCCCTTCCATAGATTCTTTGTACTCAGCTATATAGCAATCAGACAAGCAAGTATATCTTAATGTTAGCAATTATCCCCACAGACAGAGTATAACTTAGGATACTTCTCTTCTTAAGAAACATTTTAATGCGCAGAATGGTCAGAACCAAGATGATAGAGTAAACCTGGCCAAATGCTCCCAACATTTCTCTCTGAATAACTTTAAAATGACACATCAAATCAAATTCTAGAGCAGCAGAGATAAGGACATTTTTTTCATTTAACTTAAGAGGTTGGAAAGAGAAGTTGCATGGTGGCAACATCAGCAGTGGATCTTGAAAAGGGCTATAACAGCAACAGCAACAGCTTTAGGAGCTCTCAGCCTAGAGAAGGTAAGGGGATTGGACAACTGGTCAAAAAGAGGTTACAGAGGACCCTGAGCTGACACACTGGTCATAAGATTGGTCACTCTTTGTCAACTCCATTGTCCATACACAGTTCTGTGTCACAGTTTCAGGGTGGAGAGACATGCTTATGGTCAGTCACAAGGGATGTGAGACATCACAGTATCAGGGCAGAGAGCAGCAAGAGCCTTTCCTAGGTAAAGACCAAAGCATACACAGGGACTATACCTCCCCCAGGATAACACCAACTTGGAAGCACTGAAAACTTGCAGACCCCCAAAACTAGCTATGAAATAGCAGCATTCAAAAGCCTGAAGCTTGGGACAGTGGCATCCCACCCCCAGGTGAGCAGAGCCCAATTTGAATATAAAGTTCAAATTCAAGAAATAGACTGTACAAATGAGCAAACAATAGCAAAGAACCTGAACATTAAAAATAATCACTATGGTGGCTGGGAAGATCAAGACACAAACTCAGAAGAAGATACTTTTTATAAGGGAGGGGAAGAGGCAGGAGGTGAGAGGGAGTGAGTGAACCATGCTGTCATCAGAATTGGTTCAAAGAGGGTATAGAACTCTATCTTACCCTACATGAAAGTAGAAAGGGAAGGAGTTAAGAGAAGGAGGAGATGATAGAAGGGGGGCAGATTGGAGGAGGGGCTAGTCAAAAGCAAAACATTTTTGAGGAGAGACAGCAGGGTGAAAGGAGAGAAAATAGAATAAATGGGAGGTGAGGAATAGGATGGAGGGAAATACAGTTAGCAATAGTAACTGTGAAAAAAATCAAAGCAAATTTCTCTGATAAAGGCCTCATTTCTCAAACATCTAGAGAACTGAGTCAAGTTTATAAAAATAAGAGCCATTCCCCAATTGATAAATGATCAAAAGATATGATCAGTTTTCAGATGAAGTAATCAAAGCTATCTATAGCCATATGAAAAAATGCTCTAACTCACTATTGATTGGACAAAGGCAAATTAAAACAATTCTGAGGTACTACCTCATACCTATGAAATTGACTAATAGGATAGAAAAGGTAAATGACAAATATTGGAAGGAATGTGGGAAAAATGACATTAATGCACTGTTGGTAGAGCTATGAACTGATTTAACCATTCTGTAGAGCAATTTGGAACTATGCCCAAAGGACTATAAAACCCTTTGACCTAGCAATACCACTACTAGGTCTGTATGCCAAAAGAGATTTTAAAAAAGGAAAAGGACCTATATGTACAAAAATATGTAAAGCAGCTCATTTCTGGGGCAAAGAATTAGAAATTGAGGGGATGCCCATCAATTGGGGAATGACTAAACAAGTTATAGTATGTGATTATTATGAAATACTATTGTACTATAAGAAATTATGAGCAGGATGCCCTTTAGAAAGTCCTCAAAAGACTTGCATGGACTGATGCAAAATGAAATGTACTGTGTACAAAGTAACAGCAATATAGTAAGATGATTAGCGGTGAATGGCCTAGCTATTCTCAGTAATTCAGTGATCTATGACAACTCTGAAGGACCTACAAAGAAAAATACTATCCATCCCCAGAGAAAGACATCACGGTGTCTGAATATAGATTGAAGTTTTTTTTTTTTACTTCCTTTATTTTTCTTGAATTTTTTTTTTGTCTGTTTTCTTTCAGAATATGACTATACATGTATAATCTGTATCAAACTGCTTGCCTTCTTAGTGGAGGGAGGTGGGGAGAGAGGAAGGAAATTTGGAACTCAATTTTAAAAATAAAGGTTAGAAATTGTTTTTTACATGTAACTAGGGGAAAATAAATGATAAGTATCTTTTTTTAAAAAAGGAAAAAAAGAAGACAACAATGTGAAAACAACTACAAACAAAGCCTCAAATAAAAATGCAAGCAAATTGGACACTAATCTAACAAGAATTCTTGGAAGAGTTTGTAACAACAATGTTACTTGCCCCTAATGTGGCTCTGTAAGGCCAACAGAAAGAGCACACAGAAGGGCTGCTAGCACAGATTCTTTGATCTTCTTTTCTAAGGAAAGCAACTTTAAAGGGTTTACAATCTCACTTTAATCAAACATACATATATCATTCACTTAGTTCAGGGGGAAAAGCCAGCACCCTGAACTTCAGAGAAAATACAAACAGAAATTACAAACAGAGAAAATATAAACAGAGCAAATACCACAATTCAACAGAGAGGCTTTGTCTGATCAAGACATCACATGCATAGTTACCAAAAAGAGAAGCACCAACATCTGGGTTTTCAAAGTTAGGGGGCTCCAGTGGCTACCCAGAGTCTCATCTGGTCAAATCACATGACACTTCCAGTGAGTGAGAGCCCCAAAGCAAAATGCCTAGAGCTTATATACCCTGTTCAAGGTCAGAGGCCATCACAACCACAGGTCATAACCATGCACCTCAAACCTATGTGACTTAAGCCTTCCCATGGCTTCAGCAGGTCAAAGACTCTTGATCCAATCAAAGACTTTTGACTCAAACAAAGGCAAGACTCCATCAAAAAATGAGACATTATGCCATATGATGGCCTTAGCATTCCAAAAGAGAAGACAAAACAAAATGTCCCACCCTGCTTAACGTTACACCATTAAAGAAAGAAATGAGTGGTAGAGGCTAAATTGGAAAAAAAATGAGAATAATTCAAGAAAATTAAGAAGTGAGAATTAACCACTTAGTAAAAGAGGCACAAGATATACTGGAAAAAATAACACCTTAAAAAATAGAAATGGCCAAATGGTAAAAGAGGCACAAAAATTCACCAGAGAAAAGAGCTCCCTAAAATACAGAGTTGCCAAAAGGAAAAAGAAGTACAAAACCTCACTGAAGAAAATAACTCATTAAAAAGTAGAATTGGAGAATTAGAAGCTAATGATTCTATGAGACCTCGAGGAACAACAAAACAAAAAGAATGGAAAATAGAAGACAATGTAAAATATTCCATCAGAAAAACAAGTGACCTAAAAGTAGAATGAGGAATGATTAAACTACCTGAAAGCCTTGATAAAACAAAAGAGCCTAGACATCACATTTCCAGAAATTATAAATGAAGCTTCCCTGATATCTTAGATCCAGAGGGTAAAATAGAAATTAAAAGAATCTACCGATGAACTCCTGAAAGAGATCCCAAAATAAAAATTCACAGGAATATCATAGCCAAATTCCAGAGCTACCAGATCAAAGAGAAAATACTTCAAGCAGCCATAAAAAAACAATTCAAATATCGTTGAGCCACAGTCAGAATCACACAAGATTTAGTGGTTTCCATGGAAGGGCTTAGAATATGATATTCTAGAAAGCAAAGAATCTAAGATTATAACCAAGAATAACCTACCCTGTAAAATGTAGTATAATTCTTTGAGAGGAAATGGATATTAAATGACAAAGAAGACTTTCAAGCATTACTGATAGAAAAAAAGAGCTAAATAGAAAATTTGACATTCAAACACAAAACTCAAGAGAAGCATCAAAAGATAAACATGAAAGAGAAATCAGAATAAACTTAATAAGGTTTAAACGGCTTACATTCCTACATGGGAAGATGATACATGTAACTCCCAAAAACTTTGTTATTATTATTAGGGCAATTAAAATGAATCTACATCGAGGGCACAGATGTGTCAATTAAGTTGGGTTGATGGGGGGAGGGAATGAAGGGGTGAGAAAGAGGGCTGCACTGGAAGAAGGAAGAAGGGAGAAGAAAATGAGGGAAATTATTTCATATAGAAGAGATGTTTAATGAAACTTTTACAATAAAAGGGAAAATGGGGGCAGGGGTGGTGGGGAACTGTCATCTAAATTGACTCAAAGGGGGAAGAATGTATATATACACATTCAGTTATATATAGAAACCTATCTCACCCAACAGAGAAGTAGAAGGAGAAAGGGATCATAGAAAGTAGGATGATTAAAAGAGATGGATAAATAAGGGAGGCAGTGATCAGAAGTGACTTTTGAAGAAAGACAGGGTAAAAAGAGAGAGAAAGATAAACAGAAGAAAATAATATGAAGAAAAAAACATAATTAGTAACTATAACAGTGAATATGGATGGAATGAACTCACCCATAAAATAGAAGTGGATAGCAGAATGGATTAGAAACCAGAATCAAACAATATGATGTTTCCAAGAAACATGCTTCAAACAGAAACACACAAACACCAAGTTAAAATAAGGGACTAGAGCAGAATATAATATGCTTCATCTGAGAATTTAAAAAAAGGCAGGGGTAGAGATCATGATCTCAGACAGAGCAAAAGCAAAAATAGCCCTAGTTAAAAGAGGCAATCAGGAAAATCATGTTTTGCTAAAAATACCATAGACAACAAATATTAAAAAAAAATCTCACAGCAAGTTTCTCTTATAAATACCTCATTTCAGAAATATATAGGGAACTGAGTCAAGTTTGTGAAAAATAAGAGCCATTCCCCAAGAGTCAAAGAATATAGACATGCACTTTTCAGATAAAGAAATCAAAGCTATCTAGAGTTATTTAAAAGGCTTTAAATCACTATTGATTAGAGAAATGCAAATTAAAACAACTCTGAGGTACTACCTCACACCTATCGGATTGGCTAACATGACAGAAAAGGAAAATGACATGATGAAGGGGATATAAAAAAGATTGTGAGACTAATGCACTGTTGGTGGAGTTGTAAACACTATTAGCGCCAGTTGTAGTTGTCTAACTATTCTGGAGAACAATTTTAAACTATGCCCAAAGGGCTATAAAACTGTAGAAAAGCAAGTTAAGATACAGAGGTATCTGATCACTCATTGATGATGGATAACAAATGTAGTTACCTGCAATTATAGTGTCTTTTGTCTCAGTATTCTAGGGATACTCCCCAAGGAGTTGGGTTGTCTTTCTCTTAATGCTTTTGGCTCAAGCTCTCATTCTTGCTGAGTTCCCCCACTATTAGTTTTAAGTGACTATACATGCCATTTCAATTAAAGCACTTGACATTAATCAACTTTTACAGAAATATATAGCAATGACAAAAGCACAAACATTTTCCCACAACAGCTTAGGGGCCACTTTACCCTATACCACCTCAGTCTCTGAGGAAAGAAGGCTCAGGCAACATGGTTTCTGTAAAACAGAGGTCCCACCAAGTTCATGTCCACATGTGGCATTGTTGTCAAATGAATTCATCTCAAATTCCGTTGGACTAGATCCCTAAGATCTTTCCTGCTCTTAGGGGCATGCTGACTAGTTTTCTGGGAAAATTTCAGTTGCATTTAGCTTCTAGACTTCTAGACTCCTAGATGAATGGATCTCCTGATTTTTTGAAACTCATAAGGTTTTGCTTTACCTAAAATGAAAGAACAAAGACTGGAGCCAGCAAAGAATTGATAGTTACGTTCCTAAGGCCACATGTTGTCCTCAGACGGGGAAAAATCTTGTAACTTCTCCCCTTACAACATTGTCTCTCATTGGATGCTGCCAGCCAGAAAGAAGTCAGCCAAAGAAAAGAAAGCAAACCAAGAGAAAGGCTGAGACAGACTAAGACTTTTTGAAGGTGCCAGAAGTTTCAGTTGAGTTGGTTACAGCCAATGAAAGAGGCTTCCATTCACCACCACATGGCTAACTATGAGAATCATTTACAGAATGTCTACTCAAGCTTCAAGATCTATCCAGGGTATTATATAGATAGTTCTCATTTTAAGTAAATTTGCATAACACAGATTTGATTTCATGAAAAGAATTCTAAAAGAAATCTACATTCCCCCCCCCAAATGTCCATGTTAATTTTAATTTTATTGTACAGAGCAGTGTACTTTGCTCTCTTTCTCTCCATATACATTATATATACATATACATTTGTATGTATATATGTATGTGTGTATGTATGTATGTATAAGCCAGTGGAGACTTGATGACCAGTTATAGCAGATTTTATTTTTTTTTAAATCCTCTTCAGGGTTGAGTTGGACCTCTTAGCCTTTGAGGGCCCTTCAAACTCAGTTGTGATTATGTGATGTTTTGCAAGAAAACAAAGGCAAAGGTGTAGTTTGAAATCATGCTAGTTCCTTACCATGTTCATGTATCTCATTGGTTTTGACATCATTCGTAAGACCTTGAATCAGGCAGTTACAAGTTAAATTGAGATTTCCATTGAATGTCAACAAAATACTGAGGCTGGTACTTGATGATATGGGTCAGTTGGTTTATTTGGACCAGAGGCATTTTGTATCCCATGAGTCAAAGATACAGAGCTGTAATCAGAGATAAACAGGACAAAGAAAGGTTAACCACAAATAGATTCCACATATATCCAGTCTGAGAGGAACTAGAGGTCATGCAATCAACCTCACAGTAACGTTTGTAAACACGGAAAATCACACTGTAAGAAGCAACAACTTTTCCAACAACAGTAAGTTTCTCATTAGTTTCTTTGAGAATGCTAAAGGTGTGCAATTATGTGGTTGGTGTGTTAAATAGTGCATAGAAATGAAATGCCATCAAATTCTAAAGACCCAGAGAATTATCCCTATATCTTTATGGGCAGAAGTCTGGTTATTGTTAGGAGAAAGAGTATAGCTCTTCCTACTAAAATTCTGTGGTGAGTTTGCTTGGAGTCAAGCTAAAATCCAGGGTCAAGAACACTAGCCTAAATCATCAAGCAAAAAGAACAATTAACTCAGGTTATCAGACTTGGGTTGGAAACAAATAGCCAGGATTTAGTATGAAGTAAGTACAGCAAGCAGAAGTTGGTGTTTTATGAGTAAGGGAGAGGGGGGCAGCTATGTGGCGAAGTTAGAGCATTGGCCCTAGAGTCAGGAGGACCTGAGTTCAAATTCAGTTTCAGACACTTGACACACTCACTAGCTATGTGACCTTGAGCATGTCACTTAACTTCAATTGCCTGAAAATATGTGTATCTTTATGGATTTTAAGTTCATCCCTTCTCAGGCATTACCAATTAGGGAATTTGTTTTGTTAGACTATGTATTTTTATGATGCGGGTTCTAATTTTCATTTCAATTTAATTGTTTAATCAAGGGGCAGTAGAAAAGATAGATTATTAATAAAGGTAAAAATAAAGGTGCATGTTTCCTCTTAGGTTCTCTGGACTCAGAAGTTTATCTCTGCATTGATAAGAGTTCTAAAGTCTTTCAAATTTGTTTTCTTTGTAGTTGTATTATGATTTTATGATTTGTTCTCCTAGTCCCATTCAGTCCCAGTCTTCAGCAGTGCCCTTAATAAGTCCTGAAATCTGCAAATGAAAAGATGGTATGCATAATATCCCACACCAGTGACATCTCTTTACTTTCCTGCCCTCTTTTCTTACCACAGACAAAATTCCCAGCTTATTTCCAGTTCCTCCACCATATCTTGAAACTCTCCCCTAGCCATGCTATAGGCTTTAAGATCTAACAAGAAGCTTTAAGTGATCATAGATAATCATGACATTTATGGGTGAAATACTCTTTCTGAAGAATTAGAAAAGTTTATGAGGAGTACTTCATATATTTTTAATGGGAATTTTTTAATTTTAATTTATTTTTAATATGTTTAGTTTTCAGCATTGATTTTCACATGCGTTTGAATTACAGATTTTCTCCCCATTTCCACCCCCCCCCC
>JAQQSZ010009409.1:0-12782 GCA_028646595.1 Phalanger gymnotis
AAAAAAACATCTTATTTTTAATCAGATACAGATTACAATATCTCCTATTGAAGGAATTTTGTATCATTAAATCAAATTAGGCAATTTCTGGACAGAACATTTGTCTTGGCAAATAGAGGAAAAAGATGCTCTTTCATATATCTAGATAATTGAGATACCTATTACCACTATGATCACTGCTCATAGTTATCAACATGCCTCTGTTACAGACTTTTTGATCTGTTGCTTTAATTCATTATCTATTTCCTCTTTCTGTCCAACTGGTATGTAGTGATTGCTTTGTTATTTTTTTTTCTTTTTCATTGATCCTCAGTCAAATGTTCTCTACATGGTTTCACCCATCCCATTTCTGGATATCATCATATCAGCATATTTTAATATATGTTTCACTCCTTATTCCTCTACATTTGCCATTCCTTTTATTTACCATACATGTTTTTGGTGTTTTTTTTCAGTCATGGATTTCACACCACAAAATCTTGAAGAGACTTATGATAGCAAAGTTGTCTCCTTACATCAGAATATCTAGTTGATCTTGTTTATTAATCATACATTGTCCATTTTCATATAGTAACTTGAGATACAGAGTTGTATTACTGCCACCTTTCTTGGATTTTATTTCATCAAATACTCTTGGATTGTCTTATATTTTTCTTTTTCCCTTGTTTCCTTTAGCTTTCATGTATATTCACAACATAAGTGAATTTCTCTCTCCTTCCTTTTCTGTTTATAGCTCCTTTCATTAGATTTGTAAACCTCTATGCAAATCCATTCTTAGCCCCCTTTCTTGGATAACTGCCTCTCATTCCTATATTTCGTTGTGTCTCATAAATCTACATATACATCCAAACATATGGTACATAAATCCAAATTCTGAGGCTTGAATTTTTTATGTATCCATTCACTTCTCAAATTTAACTTTCTTATGTGAATCTCATATTTTAATAGGCAACATTAATTAAAACACTATCTATGATCCTAAATCTTCAGTCTCTTGTACAAGATTTTAGCAATGCTTTCCAAGTTTCCTTCTGGAAGTATCATTTATGCTCAATTTAATCACTAGGAGTAGGCATATGATATCCATTTTTTGACATATCTTGGGAAGATTTTTTGTCATTTTGGATACAGACCTTAAGAAGAAAGAAGACTCTTCAATCACTGATATCAGGCCAACCTTGGTACCTCTCATTAGAGTCACACCACTGTGTATCTCTTCATTCTTCTGATCTTTATTTAATCATCTATCATTTGACCACACCCTGTATCTTTTATATTATTATGCCTTGGAGGACATGTGGCTGCTTCTTTCTCAGAGAGTCTAGCTGGGAATAACTTCAGACATTTCTTAGTTCCAAATATTTGGTGGTCCTCCCATTTATGCTCTGTGTAACAGTTTCCTACCTTCAACTCCAACTTCTTGACACAAATCAGAATTCAACTCAAGCCCTTCAGATCTTTTTTTTTTTACTTTTCCACATTGGGGGGATCGCTTCCAATTTTTAAACAATTGCTCCTTATAACTTAAGAAGATGAAGTTATTCTTTCAGTCCCCTTACCTTTGGAAGGGAACCAAACTACAGTATGAAAAGAGACAGCTTTCATTTGACTTTGGCAGAAATACAAATATCCACACACATAATGCATGCCATTTAGAAATTTACCCTTCTATGTGTACTCACTAGAAGTCAGATTCTCAGCCATTGTCTTTGGTGCTGATAGTTCTCCTCAAAACTCTTAGGCAAAATGCTTTATCGTTATTGCCTAAAGAATTATTACTCTACTTAACTTACTTATATATAAATGAGCATTTTGGTATCCTCTTTAGATTGTAAGCTTCTGCAGGGCAAGGACTATTAATTTTATCTTTGTATTTCTAGAGCTTAGTCTAGTGCCAAGTATGTGGTAGGTGCATTCCAACAGCAACAGCAGCAGTAGCAGCAGCAATAACAACAACATTTATGTAGCACTTACTCTGTGGTAGCCACTGTGATAAATACTTTCCAACTCTAGCAGGTAGATAGAATTTCATTTCCATTTTACAGCTAAGAAAACTGTGGCATATAGCAGTTAAGTGACTTTCCAAGGATCATTCACCTTATAAGTACGAGGCAAGATTCTAACTCAGGCTTTCCTGATTTCAGGAAGTACTCTATTCACTGCACCATCACGAGTTGCTTGTTGATTGAATGATGGAACTAGAATTATGATTCACAAAACTGATAACTTAAAAGTCTTTAATAAATATAGCAAAGAAATTCAGATATAGAGTTATCTGAAACTGTAAAAGCCCAGTGTTATAGTGTTTTTTTTTTCCCAACAGTAGGCAATTGGTTAATTGTAAATTTGTATAGTTCAGCAAAGATTTCTAGCCTCTCTCCCCCCACTGCTTAGATCATCAGGTAGAAGAGATTTAGGAATTTTGTGGCTATGACATTAGAGCACAAATTTTGGAAGTTTCTATCATTTTCTTAAAAACTCTGAATAGAGGGGCAGCTAGGTGGTACAGTGAGTAGAGCACAGGCATTGGAGTCCGGAGGACCTGAGTTCAAATGTAACCTCAGACACTTGACACATTTACTAGCTGTGTGACCTTGGACAATTCACTTAACCCCAATTGCCCTGCCTTTCCTCCTGAAAAAATAAACTTTTAATAGAGTCACAGTTACAGAGTATCTTCTTCCCAAGGGCCAAGCTTGGTAAGTATAGAGAGGGACATCACACCTGGCTGAATTATTTGGCCATGGAAATCTTTTTTAAAAATGACCCTCAGACCAATGAATGCCTTTCTTTTGCTTCTGCAGTGATAGAGGCAAAGTGGAAGGAAGTGAGGCAAGGGAACTAAAAATAAAAGCAAATTAAAATCTCACCTCAGACACTTACTAGCTATGTAACCCCAATCACACTTAACCACTCTTTGCTTCTGTTTCCTAGTCTATAAAGTGAGGATATTAATAACAACTTTCTCACATGGGTTGCTGAAAATATTAAATAAGGTATTATATGCAAAATGCTTTGTAAAACTTGAAGCACTAGATATACAATTATTATCATAATCATCAGTATCATCATCATCATCATCATCATCATCATCATCATCATCATCATCATTCTCTTCACTGCTGATGCTCTCAATGTGATGTATTTGCCCAATGATGAGTAAGTTGATATACAGGAACTAAATTATATTAATATTGTCATTCCTTTTATCAACAAAACAAAAAAAATGAGTCATCAAACATACATATAATGAGAAAAGTAGATATGGAGATGATGTAGAAAAAATGAAAGATAAGAAATGGACATTCTGTAAGCTCTATTATTATTCTTGCAGTGGTAAGAGATCTAGAGGATCTGAGGAAAATTTATGGAGGAATATGGATAAGTCACACAAAATGGGTATTCCCTTAGAGGTAGAGGCTTGTGCTTTTGGCTATAATATCCACTTCCATTGAAACATTAAAGCAAAATGTTTCAGGGACAAATGCAAGTCTCTGGTTTGATCATGTACAGCAGAGCTAATAAATTGCTGACAGATCCCAAGGTTCTTGTCCTACATGTGTGATATTAATAATTGCTTATCCTGTGATGCTTTTGTCTCTGGTGTGTTTTCCACTTTGTTATATTTTCTTGGTAGAATTTATCAAATACTGTTTCCAAATTAAAACGATCTCTGCTCACATTTGAATTTAAGTTTAAGTTTGTCATTTTAAATCATGAGTTTTCATATCTTACCATCAGTTTTTATCATCTCTTTGGGATTTTTCCCATGAATGACCAAAGGAATACCCATAATTAAATCATACCCACTAAATTAAGTTATAATCAATTTATCTTGCTCATATTTTTGACATCAACATTCCCAAAATGATTATCATCAAATTTGAACCAGAAAAATATTTGCATAACATCACAGACTTGAAAATTTCCATATTATGAATAATACTTGTCAAAGTGCAGAAAATAGCAATAGTTGACATGTATATAATATTTTATGTTTCACGAAGGGATTGATTTTTTTGAGCCTTACAACAATTAATCAATCAATCAACAAACATTTATATGAAATGCTTACTTCTCTCCATATATTATGTCAGGCACTGAGGACACAAATACAAAAGGCAGATCCTTCCCACCCTCATTGAGCTTACATTCTATTTATATTCATCAAAGATCCTGTGAAGTGTGTGTGTGTGTGTGTGTGTGTGGGTGTGTGGGGCTGGGTATTGTCATTATCATCATTTTACAAATGAGGTGCCTAAGGCCCAAGGAAGTTAAGTGGCTTGCTTAAAGCCATAAAGATAACGGTTTATTTGGAATTCAATTTGAAATATTGTAGCTTTAAAGGCAAAATCTTGCTTTTTGTACTATATATGTCTCTGAGATTCCTGAAGTACCTACTCATATCATAGCTAGAAATTAAACTTCTGTAAACCAATGTTTAACAGATTTTAAAATAATTTGTCTGATTAAAGTTAAGAAGCTGTCATAGAACATTACTTTACAGAAACTATTAGGAATTAAAGACTCACATTAAAATTTTTGTTCTTTAATTTCCCATGTTATTATTTTTTATTTATTCATTTTTCATACAATCACTTCCTATTAATTCATAGTTTCAGCATATTGCTTTCCCATTTTCAACAATAAAGTCACCTACTATAATGATTATGACATATACACATAATATGATCTTGTAATTTTTCATTTTCCATTATTTGTTAACAGAAAAGGATATTAACTTTAAATTTAATAATTTAAAGACAACATTGTCTCTCTTTTGCACTCTTTTCATTGTTAATATTATTGTCATTGAAATGTTTGGGATCATTTTGTTTTTATTCTTTTTTGTTACTTTTTTCCCTCTGAGCCAGTTTTTCATACTTCCTTGGATTCTTCACATAAATGTATTTTTTTCCCTTATGGAGCAATAATATTCCACTAAATCATAGGCCATAATTAATTCAGTTATCACCTAATCATAGGGTTTGTGATGCCTTTTATCTTGGGATTTACAATTCAGAAAGATAAAGATTCTTCTCTCGGCTTTAAGAGGAAATTCTAACTATCCAGATTTTTGAGGCTAAAAACAGAATTCAGTTCTTAAAGAAATAGAAATAGTTTTGGAGTGCTAGACTGAGAAGGAGAGAAAACAACAACTGCGTAGTTCAAATGGTCTTAGGAAGCCAACCTTCCCGACACTGTCCAGCACTTAATAATCACCTAGAAAGAAGCAGTGCCATAGAAAAAATTGGCAAAAAGAGAAAGACAAAGTAGAAATGAACTATAGCAGAGAAGGGACAGGTTGAGGAGGAGCATCAGCCTCCACAGTCATGTAGAGAGATTTGAACTGATTCCACCAAATATACTCCCATATATATAATGAGTGTTCCAAAAAAAGACCTACTCTTTCTTCAATTTTCCTTCTTGGCACTTGCTAAAAACACTGTAACATTCTGCTTGCTCCCTTACTCAAATGTTTTCAGTAACTTGAATTTGGCTTCAATCATAAAGAGGCCAGGGATTAGCTATAAATTAAATATAAATTTAAAGTAGGGCAGAGAGCTAAACCTATACCTAATTAAGAATTTTCATAACTGGGGGTTCAGAGTTATTACACATCTTTCATTTAATATAAAGTCCATGAAACAGATGAGTTGTGAACCAAGGTGACCATTATAATGCAATGAGGCCAATTATTTTAACAGAGTGACCCTTATTTAGCATCCATAGACTAAGAAGATAGGGAGAAGAGGGAAACAATGAATATTGTCTGGTCAGTTGTATCACATATACTCACATATACTCACATATGCACATACTAACATTCACTGGTGTTCAATTAAGATCATAAATTTAGACATAGAAGCAACCTTATATTCTTTCATGTTCAACCCCTCATAAAGAATCTGAAGATAAGAGATATATATGTCTTACCTAGAGTCAGAGAGATTAAATGTTTTCTGAGGCTGTATTTGAACACAGGTCTACCTCATTTTAATCACAGGACTCTGTATACAATACTAGTCTATTTTTTTCATTTCTATCATTCTGTCATTACACAGAGCCACTAAAAGAATAAATGAATTTTATGGGAATTTGGAAACTACAGCTTACAAACCATTCTACATATGTCATTTCATGTGGGTCTCACCCTGTGAGGCACATAATGTGACATAATTACCTTCATTTTACAGTTAATGAAACAATTATGATGAAAGGAATTGATTTGTCCATGATAACACAACTAAGAAAGAAAGAGGCAGGATTTAAATTCAGATTTTCCTAATCAAACTATATTATATCTGCAAGTAGCAGAACATGCAATTACAAATCACTTTGCAAAATGTTTGCACCAATTTGTTGCTCTATGGAAAGTGAATTATGCTGTTTATCTTTAGACATTGACTTTTTTCAACTTTTAGCATGTGTGCTTGCTAATTTGTTGGGTGATAGGTAATACCTGAAAGTCTCTTTAATTTGTATTTCCCTGATATTGATTTTATTCAAGTTTTTCGATGGCTCTTGGTTGCTTATTTTTCCTTTGTAGGGAGTTTGTTCATATCTTTTGATAGGTTAGCTACTGGAGAAATTAGTCTTATAATTTATGTAAATTCCATATAGATGTGGAGTGTTAGACATTTTTAATCAGAAATTTTTATGCAAAGATTTTCTTTTTTCCAAATATTTTCTAACAAATAATTTCTTCTTATTCTGTCCCTATTGGTTTTATTTCTGCAAAATATTTTAACTTAATATAATTTAATTCAATATAATTCTAATTGTTTTGCCATCTATGGAGCAATCTGTCCAGTTTCTAATTACAATTTTCATCCAAAATTGTGAACTATACTAGTTTCTTTTAAGTATTTTTTGTATTTAGATAGTTTATTCATTTTATACTTGTTGGGGTAAAAGTCACAACATGCTAATAGCCTAAAGATGTTTTTTTTAAATAAAACATATTTCCAGCTTTCCAGAAAATGCATTGAGTCCCTTCCCAGGAATTTCATTGGTGTTATTTTTGCTTTGTAACATAATTTGTGCTCTATCAACGATAGAGCACATTTATTCCTACTTTTTTCCTTATTTCCATTATTATTGCTGATTTTCTGTTCCTCTCAAAGAATCTCACTATTATTATAGTCAGAACAGGAGGACTGTTTCACCTGCCCTGGAATCATGTCAGTTTTAACTGGTTTCTCTTTTCCCCAGAAGATCTTCCCAATGCCTGTTTTATGTTTGCCTTCGTATGTCCAGTACTTAACATGTGTCTGGCATTACTAGTTGTTTAACAAATGACTGACTGGTTGAAAAGAACATATCAGAAGATCTTATTTCTTAAATATATAGGGAACTGTGTTGAATTTATAAAAAAAGAGCCATTTTCCACTTGATAAATGATAAAATTATATGAATAGGAATTCTTTCTCAAAAGAAATCAAAGCTAACCAATCAAACCTAAGGAGAGAAAATACTCGAACTCACTATTGATTAGAAAATTTCAAATTAAAAATACTCTGGGATACCACCTCATACCTGCCAGATTGGCTAACATGACATAAAAGGAAAATGACAAATTCTGGAGAGGGGGTGGAAAAGCAGGGGCACTAATGCACTGTTGGTGGAGTTGCAAACTGTTCCAAATATTTTAATAAACAGTTTGGAACTATGCCCAAAAGTTTATAAAACTGTGCATACCTTTTTGACCCAGAAATACCACTATTAGCTCCATATTACAAAGAGATCAAAGGAAAGGGTACGATTTTGTACCCTTTGTACAATTTGTACCGAAATGTTTATAGCAGGTCTTTTTGTGGTAGTGTATTGATTGGTAAATATCTGAACAAGTTGTAGTCTATGATTGTGATGGAATATTATTGTGCCATAGGAAAGGAAAAGCAGGATATTTTCAGAAAAAAACTGGGAAGACAGATATGTATGAAATGATGCAAAGTGAATTGGACAGAACCAGGAGAACACTGTACACAGCAACAGCAATATTTGTCATGATGAACAGCTATGAAAGATTTGGCTGCTCTGATCAGGACAACCATACAAGTCCAAAAGACACATGATGAAAAAGTCTACCCACCTCCAAGAAAACTGATGAAATCTGAGTATAGACTGAAGCATTCCTTTTTAAAATCTTCTTTACTTATCTTCATTATGTGTATTTCCTTTTCAATATGGCTAATATGGAAATACGTTTTGCATGATTTCACAAGTATTATTGATATCATATTGCTTGTTTCTCAAGGGGTTCCTGAGTGGTGGCAGGAAGAAAGAGAATTTAGAACTAAAATTTTTTTAAAATGTTTAAAAAATTTACATGAAGTTGGGAATTATTTAACTAACCAAATAAAACTATATTCAGAGGCAAAAAAAGAAATGTGTATCATGTTTTTATGTTTTGTTTTTATGCAGTATCACTATGTATTTAGAAATGAGGATGAGAAGAGAAAAGCAAATTTTATGTCAAAGAAATATGCAGTTTCATTTATAACCTCTTTTTTGTTCTATTATGCACATAGAGATGCATATTTTATTTGGAATTAATTTTAGCATTTAAAAATTAAAGGAACATATACGCTGTAAGATAAAAATAGTTTTGCTTAATTCTTGATATGTTGTGATTCCTTCATTGAAGTTTTACTCCCAAATTCAGTGGAAAGCATACATTCTAGCAGGCCTTACCAGACCCAGTAATGTCTTATATATCTATTGTCTAGGGATCAATCTAGATAATTAGAGAGGCTCTAAATATTTTGACTAAATAGTGATGTTATTTTGGGCCACAGCCTCTCTGGAAGATCACAACTGGTCTGAAGGACCAGCTATTAAATGACGAGGTAGTTTAAATCTGCAATGGTACAGAGACTACCCATACTAACTAAATCACACATATTTGAAATACTGAAGTATCTTTACCCATATACATTGTTTAGCTTCCTTTCTATGGTGTAATAAGAATAATAATAACCTTCACATAGCATTTTAAAATTTGCAAAATGTTTACCATATTTTTTCTCATTAGGTCCTTAGCAAAAAATTAAACAAACCACCACCACCACCACTACCACCACCCCAAAATCAAGTAAGTGCTATTCTTATTCCATACTACAAATCAAAACAAAAACAAAACTGAGATCACAAAAGGATACATTACCAGAACTACACATCTAAAAGGGCAGGAGACGGAATTTGGTCTTGGTTCTTCCTGATTCTAAATAAAACTATCTGTCCGGTATACCATCTTAATTTCCTTTTGTGAGAAGAGTTCTTATTTATCATTTCCTCATTTCCTGGTACAATGCTTTGTACATAGAAAGTAGGTGTTTTCCCCCCTTTAATTAGTTTGTTGGATAAATAAAAATGAACCTATGTATCCACTTGAAGTTAGTGTACAAAAAGAGGTATAGGGTGTGTTCAAGGAGGATTAATATCTCTTGTGTGAAGACTGCCAAGCCTTTTTCAGGGTGTTGGTGTCCACCTGATCCACCTAACTCTCACCTGTGGCACCAGGAAGTTGTAGCATTAGCAGCAGTCACACCCTGGTTAACAATTTTGGCAGATGGGCTAAACCTGCTTGTGGGTACCTGAAGGGTCTCAAAGCCATTGGTGAATTGGTGGGGAGATATTTACTCAGAGTATGTGAAGACTTACCATGGTAGAGTGAGCAGATGAGAACAATTTGTTCCATTGGCCATGAAGGCAGCTGAAACAGGTGCCAGGGAGTGCTAAGAGCTTGGTTAGACATTGAAGATGCCAAGGTCATCCACTGAATCTTGAGCCATCACCAGTCATCTTGATTTTGTCCTGCCACTGGACTCTGATGACTCTGGAGAAGAGAGTGAAGCCAATGACTGTGCAACTGATTCATTTAAATCCAATTTACACATGAATCAAAACACATCACCAATACAATTTTACCATTTTTACCTATCTCAAAATCCTGTGGTGACAGGCAAGTGATGAAGTAGTAGGTGCAGATACACTGAGAATTGTAGTCACAATCCTGCACACAGGCAGCCAAGGGCATAGTGTTGTTTTTTCATTGAAAGCAGCAGTGGGATTCAGCAGAAACTCTGCATGTCTGAGCAGCTTTTTAAGGATCACAGTCCTCACTTCTTGATGAAGGGGTTAGAAAAGGTGCTCTAAACATTGTCTGCTTACCCAGTACTGGCCAGATTACCACAGCAGGCAGGGATCCCACCTTGTGGTTGAAACACAAAAAACATACAAAAACTGCAAAGATGATTCCATTTACCATCGGCGCATGGAATGTGTGCTCTCTTAGAGACAACATAAAATCCAGTAGACCTGAAAGATGCACAACTCTTGTTGTAAGAGAACCCAGCAGATATCCTATTCAAATAACATCCATGAATGAAACAAGGCTGGCAAATGAAGGCCAACTTCCTTAAGTCAGACCTGAATACACATTTTTCTAGAGTGGTCACAGTGAATGGGAGAACTATGAAGCTGGTGTGGGTTTTGCAATCAAAACTTATCTAATCAACATACTTGTATGCCTACCAAAAGGAGTGAATGACAGGATCATGACAATGTGATTGCCACTAGCAAGAAAATATCATGCCACTACCATCAGCGCCTATGCTTCCACCATGATGAACCTGATGAGGTCAAAGATAATTTTTTGAAGACCTGGAGATTCTCATCATCGATGTGCTAAAAAAGGACAAGTTTATAATTCTGAGTGACTTTAATGCTAGAGTAGGCTCAGATTACCAACTTGGCAGGGAATCCTGGGAGTAATGGAATTGGAAATAGCAAAAGCAATGGTCACTCACTACTGAAACCCTGTGCATCTCATGACCATCTCATCACCAACACTGTCTTTCACTTACCTAAATACAATAAAACTTCATGGATATACTCTTGCAGCAAACATTGGCATTTAATATACTATGTGATTATAAGCAGAAGAGACAGACAAGATGTGATAGTGACAAAGGCAAAGTGTGGCTAAGAAGGCTGGACTGATCATAGACCTATCCTCTCCAAGCTAAATATTTGCATTGAACAAAAATGGCACCACCAAGGCAAAATGACTACCAGAACAATTAATGCCAACAGATTAGAGTTCTTCTCTGAGCTGGAACATTTTATTGCTAACTTGGTGGGAAAGTTGAGCCAAGACACAACTGGCAATAATGGAGCAGAAAAGCAGTGGGCAGCTTTCACAGATTTGGTATACAGCACTGCATTTGCTCACAACAGAATACTCACAAACACCAAGACTGGTTTGATGAAAATGATGGGGAAATTCAGAAGCTGTTAAATGAAAAATGAGAACTCTACAGGGTTTACCAGCAAGATAGTTCATCCATCTCTAAGAAGGCAGAATTTAATTCCATCAAAAGTAAAGTACAAGAAAAGCTTAGAAGATCCAGGATTCTTGGCTCAGTTAGAAAGCAGATGAAATTCAGTTTTATGCTGAGAGTAACAATCAAAACTGCTTTTATGATGCCTCGAAGGCTATTTATTGGCCAAAGACCTATGGTACATCTCAACTACTCAGTGCTGATGGAGTCACATTGATTAATGAAAAGGACATGATCATAGAGTGATGGACTGAACACTTCCATAGTGTACTCAACAGACCATTATCAAGCATTGCTGAAGCCAGTGACCAGTTACCTCAAGTTGAAGTCAATCCCTCCCTAGATGAAGTTCCAATTGAAGAAGAGCTTTTGAATGTCATTAGGTTACTTTCATGTGGCCTAGCACCTGGTGCTGATTCTATTCCAGCTGAGATTTATGAGGTAGAGGGTCAATTGCTCATACAAAAACTGGCAGAAATTATCTGGGTTATATGGCAAGAGGAAGGTATCCCCCAGGAGTTAAAGGACACCTCCATTATCCACCTCTATAAAGGTAAATGAAGTAGATTTTCCTGTGAAAATCACAGGGAGTTCTCTGTCTTAGTCATTGCTGACAAGATACTTGCCAGAGTCTTCCTTAATAGGCTGATCCTTCACCTGGAAGATAGTCATCTACCTGAGAGCTAGCATGGCTTCAGAAAGGGCTGAGGAATGGATGATTTGATGTTTGCTGCCTGAAAATTGCAGGAGAAATGTGTGAAGCAGAACAGAGTTCTGTACACAACATTTGTAGTTCTATCCAAGACCTTTGATACTGTCTGTCGTGAAGGAAACAGTACATCAAAATTTGGTTTCCCGGAGAAGTTCACCAGCATTGCATGTCAATTTCATGATGGCATTCTTGCCCAGGCTCTGGATAATGGACAGTGATCTTGTCCTTTCCCAGTTACCAATGGAGTGAAACAAGGTGCTTGCTCCTGTGCCTTTTAGCATCGTGTCTTCAGCCATGTTGTCAAATGCTTTCAATGAGGACACAACATCAGCATCAGCTACCACATTGATGGTAAATTCTTCAACCTGAAAAGGATACAGCCCAAGACCAAAGTGGAGGGAGTGTTAGTGCATGATTTTCTGTTGGCAGATAATTGTGTACTCAATGTAGCCTCAAGCTGAGATGCAACAAAGTGTGCATCAATTCTCTGTTGTTTATGCTACTTTTGGCCTAACAAATAACACTAAGAAAACACAGGTACTACATTAGATATCACCACACCATCCATATGTGAAACTATTGGTTACAGCAAATGGAGAAGTTTTGAATGCTGTGGAGAAGTTCACTTACCCTGGTAGTATACTTTTCAGGAATGTACACAATGATAATGAAGTTGACACACACATTGCCAGAGCTAGCTCAGTGTTTCAGTGGCTCTGAAG
>JAQQSZ010009410.1:0-12782 GCA_028646595.1 Phalanger gymnotis
GTGAAAATCAATGCTGAAAACTAAACATATTAAAAATAAATTTAAAAAAAAGAATAAACAGTTTCTAAATATGCCTCTTAATAGAAAATATACATGGCCATTTCATTCTGAGTGGGGTTTGAGAAACTGTTATGTGGTGAAAAGCCGTTTGCTGCTCCCCTGGAGTCTCGCAATTGACCCTGGGAGTCTTAAAGGTAGGTAGGGATTGAAGATGGAGCTTCGGGGGCTGAGATGGTGCTGAAAGGAAATCTGTTTGAAAGTTCATACATTTAACTAAGAATTTTCACTCCAGGTGTTCTTGTCAGGGTATATTGGTATAGAACTGACATGTGTTTTTTTCCCACTAAGAAATTGAATTTAACTAATAACATCTGTTTATCTTAACCAAAATTTAAGATGCTCTAAAACTAATGACTGCCATTTTCTGGATCATATGAAAAAAACAGTAATTTTTACATGGCATTTGTAAAGAATTGCAGAAATTGATGATAAATGTCAGCTGTGGGGAAAAAAGGATCTGTTCAATAGAAGCACCTTAAAGGTAGTATTCCAGTGGATGACTGCTTTGCTGTGCAGGAGGGGCCATATGGAGAAGAGTATCCTTGGAATACCATCTTTCACTGTGAACAAAAAATCTAGGGCTACTGTTGGCCAGTATTATATGTGTATGTTTTCTCTGTTCTTTTCTTTCTTTTTTGCTCAACTACTGTCTGTTAGTATTGCAGCCTAATAGTGTCTGATATAGTTGCAGAGTTGGAGTACTTTAGTAAGGTAGTCTAAATGAAGAGATTTAGTCTGCTTCTAGAACTGGCTAGGATATTTCCCCTTGGTGGGGTATGATCGTGCTGACTCTGTGGGATCTGCTTATGAGACTATTCTTGTGAATGTAGTCATTACAGGCAAAACCTCATCTCTCTCTCCTTCCAGCATCCCTGTTAAAGTGATGATGGTATTAGGGTGGGAGGAAAGCAGTCAACTAGAGAACATTTTTGACTTTTCCTTTAGTTTTGTGACTTTTAAATCTTCTCCCCAAGAGTGATTTATATTGAATATGTGTTGTTTTTCATTTAACTTAAGTTTTGACTGTTGGAGTGCCCTAGGTTTTTTCTAGTGCCGTAGGTTATAGGGCTATTAAGGAAATGACCAGATCTTGTCTTAGTTTATTTTCAGACCATTCACTAAAAAGATGGCTTTCTAACTTGTAAATTAATTTTTTGCCCAGGGCTTTAATTTGTGTAGTGGATAGGAGCTTTTAGTTTATATTGTTGAACTATGCTGTCTTCTCAACTGGACCTAATAGATGACAGCTGAGGAAATACATTCTTTGGGCAATTGGAATACCTTTTCACGGTAAGATTGGAAGTTAGGCCTGGATTTAGTAGCTTCTGAATGTTTATTTTTACACATAGATTTATTGCAAGTGAGAATTTTTGGCCTTGATTTTGCTGTTTAAGAAAGGAAAAGATTCCCCTTTCTCTAGGCAGTGACTAGATAGGAAAATATTTCTCTTCAGACTTAGCATCAACATTTTGCAAATTAGAACAAGGTCAATATCTCTGGACCTCTGAGCCTGGTAAAATAGTCCAATCTGTTGTTTTAAGTCTGTTTCATTTCAGTTGAGTGACGATAATGAAAGAAGTTTCTTTGGAACCGAGTTATCCAACAATGGTTCTTATAATTGGTTTTAGTGATGGCTTTTAGTTCATAATGGGGGTCAGATATTGATCTCAGTAAAATAAAACTTTGTCTGTGGATCATTAAATCATTTATTCAGTGCTAGCATCAATATGGGTTATTACTTAACTTGTCATTGTTATAGAGAAAATTTCCTGTGAAGTCATTTACTGCTCTATGGGATTTTTAACTGTGCTAATTAATATGATTATTGGTAATTAAAGTTATTTCCTTTGTAATTAAATATCTAAAAAGGCTTTAGGGATCTTATGCCTATGTCCATTAATCTGTCATTTACCAAAGCAATATCCAGATGCCAGTATCAATTCAACCTTTCTAGACTCACTATCAGTCACTCAAGTCTACAGAGAAAAGTATGTCCTATCAACTAAAAACAAAAATATTCAAGAAAGAGACAATCTACATATGCAACAAGCCTGGTTGATCCTGCGCTCCTTAATGGGTGTTGTCAGGCATAATTTTGTGGTAGCAAGAATATGCTTCTTATGAAAAGGTTAAGATGGAATTCTACTTCTTAGATATAACTAATGCTGAAGGTCACTTTGTTTAATGTAGTTTGATACTTCAGAGATCTGTGACTTCATTAATGTGGGTCCTGCCTCCACCATTGCGGATCGGAATTTTAATTCCTTTTAGCAGATGGTTTTCATGTACTTCGCTATTCACCACTTTGTGACCAACTTTTTATTTATGAACTTTTTTGAACTGGCCTTTAAATGATAGGCATAGACACCATTACCAAGAGAATATGCCCTCTTTCTAGTTTAGTAGGACCGGGAAAAATTTGTATGCCTGACATACCCTTTAGGAGTCCTGGTACCATAAAACACTACAGAAGGATTTTCATATAGAACGGAACTTTTTACCCTTTGGGGGGCCAGGCACCCTTTGAAGAGTCTGCTGAAACCCTATGAAGACTTCTCAGTATCATATTTTTAAATGTATAAAATAATTTAGGATTACTAAGGAACATAGTATCACAAAACACAGAATTATAAAGGAAATCAATTATTTTGAAATACAGTTATGAAAAAAAATTCTTTTAAAACAAGTTCACTCACCCCAGATTAAGCTCTTTATGTATAAGCTCTTTATGATCCAGAAGTGACCTTGTAGATTATTCAGTCCAATCCCCTTGTTTTCTAGATGAAGAAACTGAGGCCCAATGAGTATAAGGAACTTGCTTAAGGCCTTACAGTTCATTAGTGACAGAGTCAAGGTACCCTAACTTTGAATCCTGTCCCCTAAGAAATGAATACCTAGGGGTGAGTGAGTTGCTTGTTTGTTTGTTTTTTAATATTTATCTAATATATTTTTAACTCTTCATGTTTAACTGAAGCAACCCCACCTACTTAACTTCAGCTTGTCTTCCACAATCAGAGATCAGAAGTTACCTCTAAGAAGAGGAAATGGAATATGGGGTAGGAGATCTTAAGGATTTTAATAAGCACAGGAGATTAGAACCAGTATAGAAGCCTAAGGTGCAGAAAGACTGTGACCTAATTGGGATGAGATGATACCATTACATTAGCTGCTATAGGCAGCTAGGTAACATAATAGGTAGAGTACTGGACTTGGAGTCAGGAGGACCTGAGTTCAAATGTAACTTCAGATGCTTGTTACCTCTGTATTCCAGGGCAAGTCACTTAACCTTACAGACTCATTTCCTCATCTATGGGGAAGCACATCCACTTCTGATAGCTGTTGTAAGGATGAAATGTTTGTAAAGTGCTTTGCAAGTCTTCAAGTGTTATGTAAGTAAAAGCTAGGAGCAGTGGTAGCAGCAGCGACAGGAACAGCAGCAGCAGCAGTAGTAGTAGTATGAAAGTAAAGAAAATCCCTAGCCTGTAAAGCCCCTGGCAGGTGTTTAAATTGCTTTCAATTTGGGGGATTACTCTTTGATTCAGTTTTGCCAAATTAGACTTAAAATATGGCTTGTTTATACTTTTAGGATTTTCAATCTGACAATTTTATTAAGCATTCCAGAATCACTCTGATAAATTTTTGGAGTGTCAGTTGACTGACTATCCCAGTCATCAGTTCATATCCAAATTCATTCTTCCACCCATGGTAGTATCTTTGGCACAAGATAAACAAGTTTATGGATTAGAAAGGGGAAATACTTGAAAGTGAGATACAAAATAGAAGGCTATTGCAATAGTTCATCGAAGAGATATTAATAAGGGTGCTTGTGGTGAGTGAGAGAAGGGAGCTGATACCAGAGATATAATAGAGGCTGAGCTGACGAGGCTTTGTAACTTATTAGATGTGGAATGTAATTAAGAGGGAAGAGTCAAGGATGAGAACCTGAGTTACTAGGAGGATGGTGGTGTCCTCAACACTAGGAAGGAAATTAGGAAGCGGGGAGGGTTTTGATATATTGAGTTTATGATGCATAGAATATTCATTTGGAAATGTCTAAAGGGCAGTTGATAATGTGAGACTGGAGCTTGGAAAAGAGTTTGTCTCCATTCAATTTAATTGAAAAAAAGATTTATTAAGCTCCTACTATGTGCAAGACACTGAGCTCTACAGTTGGAATATTTTAAATGTAGATATTATATAGACCCTGCTTTCACAGAGTTTATAGTCTCATGGAGTGAGGGAAAGCTTATGTATACAAATAGCTGACAGAAGAGAAAGTAAGTAAAGTGCATAGCTGAGGACCAAGCTAGCAGAAATCTGTGGAAGTCTTCATGGAGAAGATAGTGCCAATCTGGGGCAAGTTAAGCAGATGGAGATTGATGGAGAGGCGGGGGGGGGGGGGGGGGGGGGGGGGGGGGGGGGGGGGGGGGGGGGGGGGGGGGGGGGGGGGGGGGGGGGTCTGTTCTAGGAATGGAGATGGAATGACTAAAAGCACTAATGTGGCAAAGGGTGTAAAGCAAAAAGAGGGATGGAGAATTATCCAGCTCTGATGTCCTAGGAATCTGATCAAAGCATTGCTTTATGAGTCACCCTATCTCATGGGTCCCCAAAAAGAAAAACCTTCTTTAAAAAGCTGTCATTCCCTTTTATGCCAAGGAGAACTATCACATAACCTGTAGCTCAAGATGAGAGCAACTACTTAATTTGCTTTTAATTTTAAAAACTTCTTAGGATTTGCAAAGGCTATGAGGAGACGAGGTTGAACCAATTCAATGCCATTTTACTTCTTGGAAGACCTGCAACCCCCTCTTTGAAAACAATGCTCCAACTTTAGGGCAAATATTGTTAGGAAAAGTATTTTTTATAAGACCTAGTTAGGTCCCAGGGACCTTTTGGGAAAACTTTGTTCATCGTTTTTCTTTCTGAAAACCCAGAGATGTATAGAGTTAAGTTCTTATTCCACCATCTTTGGTGGGTTTCCAGCTTCATCTTGGCCCACTTGTTCCTTTTTTGCCTCTCATGGTAGTGCTCCTGGAGCCTTTGCAACAGTGTTGTACAGAGTCATTGGGTTGGAAATGGTGGAGGTTCTGCACATCGCAGCAGATGGCTGGTAAACAGATTTGGGCCAAGTAGGCTGTAAGTTGGGGTGTACTTCCCTAACCCCAAGGCTGTACTGGGCCTGCTCCATCATTGATATTGGGAACTCCCAGATGAGGAAGGTAGCACCTCTTCTGCACCTTACCATCTTAGAGAGTTGGCTCCAGCACTTCCTAAATGACCTGCCATATGTGTTTGTGACAGGACTTGAACCCAGGTCTTCCTGTCTGCAAGGCCAGATCTCCACATGCCCTGGTGACCTCACAAGAGTGACTACAAGATTAAAAAGCTGTTCATAACCAAAAGTTCTTAAGTGCTGTATAGCTGTGTATATATTGAAGTGAGAGCTGACCTTACTTCCACTGAGCCCCTCCTGGGAGCCAGATCTGGGTTAACAGTAAGATCTTATATAGAAAGAACTTTGCAAACCTTAACATGTTCTATAAATGCTGTTATTATTCTTAGCAAGTTACTTTGCTGTCACTCCATTCAGTTCCTACACCTGACAACTGGTTTCTGACATTTATGTGGCTCTCTCCCTAACCACTTAGCCAAAAGACAAGTGTACTCGAGCTTGGGGTGCTGCCAACTTCTTGGTCCTGCGCCCTTTCCTATTCCTGTTTATATAATCTCTCAGCAACCTCATCAGTGCATGGTAATGACCCTCTGTAGTTAAGTCATGCCCAGGTCCATAACAGTTGCTTCATATTCCAGGAGCACATATAAAAGCCTCTGTCTGACATTTAAAATCCTTCATGACCTGGCCCCTTCCTACCCTTCTGGTCTTGTTACAATTTATTCTCCACTGTGCACTCTGCTGTCTGGCTAAATTGGCCTTCTCACACACTTTTCCGCCTCCCAAGTCAGCACATTTGCCTTGGCTGCCCCTCATGCCTGGAATGGTTCCTCTCCTCATTTCCAACTCTCAGCTTCCTTGGGAGGACTTAGGTCAAATCTTCAGTTCTATAGGAGGCTTTCTCCCTTCTTTCCCCATCCCCTCCCTCTAAGATTGCCTTCCATTTACACTATATATCTTGTGTCCACAGTTATTTTTATGTTGTTTCTCCCAGTGGAATGTGAGATTCTTGAAAGCAGAAGCCTGTTTTTGCCTTTCTTTGTATTCCCCAATTCTTAGCACAGCGTTTAGCACATAGTAAGAGCTTAATAAGTGCTTGTTGAGTAACTGTATTCGTATAGTCCTTTCTCCATTCCCATTCCCCCTATGTGATTTCTGTTGTAGCATGGTGCAGTAGAAGGGTCAGAAGACCTCAGCTGAAGTTCCCACTCTTAACACATGGTAGCTATGTAAACTTGGCTGTATCACCTTGGCCCCTCTGAGTGTAATGTCAATGGAATAGGAAGATCTTCCCCGCTTATTAACAGGCCTATGTGACCTGCTCTGAGCGCTGGCCCAGCTCACAGCTATGATACATCCTGAGTCACAGAGCCCATTGCGGGAGGGAACCTTGCTTAGGGGAAGCTTGCTTGTAGGAAGGCTTTCACACTTTTTGGTACTAAGTTGATTAGGCACTGAATCAGGAGGGTTGTGATGCCTTCTGGCTCTGAGAAGTATGTATATACTCTGAGTTGGTATTTTGCTTTGGGAGTTGGCTTATGAGAAGGACTTTGTGATTTCCTGGTCGACACTCTAAGCAGTGTCAGAACTCCCCTACTGCTCTGATGTAAAGGCTCTCTCGATCCAGTTGTGTATGTAAAGTATATCGCAATATTGCTTTCATCAGGCAATTAAGAGCCCTGTCTGTTGCTCTTTATGTTAATTTCTCTGCTTGTCGTTCAGGGTGCTGACCCTTCCCCAGAGCTAGTGAATGTAATTAAAAGTAGGATTGTTAACCCCTTTTTGAGCAGTCCTTCCTAGAAAAGCAGATCTAAGAACCTGTGCTAGTCGGCCATCCTAGGTGTGCTAGGGTGCTTGCTGTTGTACTGAGCCTCAAATCCCTCCTGTAAAATGGAGATGACAGCAACAATGTCATACTTGAAGTTTTTCGAAATGTTTTACATACTTCATCTCAAAGCAAAATTAAACTATAACAATGGCAGGCTCTGTGTCTCATTCATCGTATCCCCCACAGAATAGGGCTCTGCAGATGTTCAGTACTAAATAAATTTCTGCTACATGTTGAATGAAACCATGTGAATCCCTGGAGCTGTTTTGGCCAGGGACTTTGGCACGGAAAGCGTGCTCATAGGATGGTAGATAGCTGGAAAGCCAGACAGCTGGAAAGAACCTCAGAGTCCCTTTAGGGCAACACTCTCATTTTACAGATGAGGAAACTGAGGCCCAGGTATGTTCAGTGACTTGCTGAAGGTAACCCAGGTAGGAAGAGTCAGAGGCAGGATTTGGATCTGGGTTTTCTGATTCCACAGGCACAGCCCCCTGTTGTATCACTTGCCTTTGGGGCCTTCAATTTGCCTCAGATGACCTCGAAGCAGCCTTCCATTTCTAATGAGCTACAAACTTTGAGTCTGGGAATGACCTTGTTTCAGGTGACTTCCACAAATACACAGGCAGCCTATAGTTTTCTGTCTTTCAGATATGAATAGTAGCAGGGAGATACTAAAGACAAATTTTTACAAGCGAGAAAATGTAGCCTTTGCTTTATATTGTAAAACAATTAAACGTAGTTAGCTGTTGTGTTGTCTCCTTCTCCCTCCCCTCCCCCCTTTAAGATCCCACCTAATCACATCACTTTTTTCATATTGCTAATTATCAGACATATTGTCTCTAAACAATGGTTGCCTCCTTCCCATCTGCTTTATCTAGCAGCAATATACAGGCGTTTTGGACATCATAGCCTTTTCAGTGGGAATAAGATTATATCGCAAACAAAGGATAATAGCTTCACTGCAGAATTAAGCAGGAGTAAGCAATGAAACTGGCTAATGAGAGAAGTCATATTGAAATGCAAATATGGGTAGTTAACCGGTACATACAGATCATTAGTGATAGACAGATTTACAAATATGTACAGACTATTAGTGATAGAGTATGTATATGTATACATGTATACACATATACGAATATATATATATATATACACACATATATACAGTGAGGCATCATTAACTTGGTCTAATTGGAGGGAAGTCTATTTCAAATGAGTAAAGTTAGAATTATATAATATGTGAAAAGAAATATTTAAAAATTGGTTTGAACGTAAGAATATTGGCACATCTTGCTACTGAAGGGTTTCCTAGTAGAATCACAGAAGAGAATGTTTTTGTTCAAAGGAAACTTAGGGGCATTTGGTTCTGCCTCTGCCCAGTGCAATAGTTCCTATCTTAAGAGGCCCTGGGTGATGATTTATCCACCTTCTGTTTGTCCACTTTCAGTGATTCCCAGCTCACTACCTACCAAGGTAGCCTGGCCCATTTTCAGACTGATTTGATGATTAGAAATTTTTATTTTGTGCTGAAATCTGCCTCCCTGGTATTGGAAATAGTGATCACATTTCCTCTAAGTCTTGTAAGTCTTGACAAACTTTAACATGCTAAATAAATGTGAGTAATTGTTATAATTCTATCTACAGGCTCATTATCCCATTCCTTCAGTCAGTTCTCCTATGTGACGTGGTTTTGTCATCTTCTGGATTCAGTCGTCTTTGTCATTCTCTCTCTTGGAATGTGGCCCTGGAGTCAGAAAAGCTGGGTTCAGATGCTGCCTCTGACTCTTCTACCTGTTACCTTGAGCAAGTCACTTAATCCAGGTGCCGTAATGGTAATAGAGTGTAAACAGGTCAGAGGACCAGAGGGAGCCAAGGTCTATCATCTCTCTTGATTTGTGCATTTTCTCTAGGATGAAATACAAATTCCTCATTCAGGAATTTAAAGCTCACCAAAATGTAGTTGACTCAGAACTGCTTTTCAGCTCCTTTTCCTATCATTTCCATTCACCTCCCCTATGTACCAACCAGTTGAACTCCTATTTGAATGAACGTCTCTAGGCTTTCCCTGGAATGTACTCTTTCTATAACTCATCTGTTTTTGCAAACTCTTTCTTCACTAATAGTGCCAAGGTGAACCACTTTAATCCAGCTATACTAGGATGCTAATGACCAGACTGCCAACAAGGGGAGTGAGGATAAAGGCAGTTTCTTTGGATTCCTGTCCCAGTCCTGAAGTTGCCAAATCAACAAGCATATGCCAAGTAGTGTGTTAATAAGTCCTGGTATCTATCTAAGGCATTAGCATCTTCTTTGATATTTAATTCAACTGTGTTTAGTAGGCACCTACTCTATGCAAGAGAGCTTTCAAGTGCCGGCTTTTATATAGGTGGAAAATGGCAGTTTCTACCTTCAAAGAGTACATAGTCTAACATAGTCGAACATAGTTGAACAAAGTCTAACATAGTCTAACAAAGACATAATCTAACGGGGTTGTCTGGTGCAGGGGGGAAGCGTTGTTCTTGGGAGGAAGAAGATCTAAATTTCAGTCCCATGTCTGCCACTAATTATCTGCTTCATCCTGGGTGTGACTTCATCCCCATCTCAAAAAGGAGAGGATTGTGTTAAATAAACCTCTAAAGGTCCCTTCTAACTTTAACAATCTGTGAAACATGCACAGAAGTAAGAGAATATGATAACGTAAGGAGAGAGGGTTGGATAGTCAGGGATAGTGAGATTTGGCAAGGTTTCACGGAGTAGGTAGAATTTGGGATGAATCTGAAAGGAAGAAAAGGGTTTCACCTCTAGGCAGCTTTCAGTATCAAGATGGGAAAATATGGATAGAGATCCTTAGGAGTATACTTTGACTGCCTGTCTCCCTTGCCTGGACTCACTCCCTACTCACCTCTGCCCCTTTGAGTCTTGGGTTACTTTCAAGGCTCAGCTTGAGGTACTTGCTACCAGGTGAAGCTGTTGCTAATTGCCCCAGCTGCTAAATTGCTTTGTCTTCATTTTGTATGTTATTTATAATTTCTAACTATACATATTGTCTCCACTGTTAGAATGTAAACCCCTATAGAGAAAGGCCTGCTTGCCACTTTTTGACTTTGTGTCTGAGGTGTTAGACTCCATTCCTGGTTCATAATAAATGCTTGTTGATTGATTAAGTGAAATATAACCAGAAAGGTAGGCTGGAGCCAGAACGTGGAGGACCCCAATGCCAGGTTGAGGAGTCTGTATTTTATGTTATAGGCAATATAGAGCCACTGATTGTTTTTTAAGTAGATAAGTGATAAAATTAGGCCTCTATGTGAATAGGATTCTTTTAGCAGCTACTTGAGAGATAGACCAGACCAGACAGAGACTGGAAGCAGGGAGGCTTTTACAGTTGTCTAGGTCAGAGATGGTGTGGTCCTGAACAAAACTGTGGAGGGGAGGGGACAGAAGAAAAAGATACATACATATATCAAGTAATTGGCAGGACTTGGCAACTTACTACATGTGTTTATCTGTTGGGGTTGGATGAGTGAGAGGCAATCATGCTCGAGATTTTAAGTCTGCATTTGTTAAGTTCATCTTAAGGCAGGCTTATGTATTCCCTTTTATCCTCATTAAAGAAGAAGAATGTATTGAAATGTACAGTATATCAAAACAGTACTTCCGGGGTTTAAGTGCTCAGTTGACACATTTTTACATATTTGGATAAGGATCATGCTCTAAACATACTTGGCTTTGAGATGGCTTTGGTCCTTCTGTTCCTGTTAGCATGTATCCTTTCCTTTCTGTCTCCCTTGCTTTCTGCCCCTGCTCCTTCTCTGACTTTGCTCCTTCACCTTCTATGTTGTTTTCTTGACTTTACCACAGTATAGACCTAAAGACAACTGGAAAGATCTGCTGCTTGAGGAGTTACAAAAACAAGCTGGTTTCCTACTGTCCTTGTGAACTTTAGTATATACACTGGTCCCTGAAAAGCTGTAAGTCAAATTTTACTTTAAATGCTTTTAGCAGTGCTATCAGTTTGAAGAAAGGCTACGGTAGGGGAATCGTCTTGTTTAAATAGCCTTAATTTACCTAACTATAATTCCAGAGTGAATTTTATATAGACTGAATTTTCTTATGCATTTTTTTTTGTTTCAATGTGACTGTTAGGAAAGTACTTCACTGAATATGCTTTTATTTAGCATAATGGAATTTACATAAATGCATTTTATATTAATAGTTGCTAAATACAGTCAGCTCTAATAGCAACTGAGATTCAAAAAATGTTATTATAAAGTGCTCTGAAAAATACAAAGTGCTCGAGAAATGTAAGTTGTTTGTTATCTTTTCCTATTAATAAACACAGATGGGCTATCAGTATTTCAGTCAGTCTTGCTTCCAAATGACTGTTCTATTTCATCATTTCCTTAGTCTTTTTCTTTTTTGTAACTTTATTATCTGGACAGTAGGAACCAACAGAAAAAAACCTTTGCAATTCAAACACCTCCTCCTTGGGAGGGTTCAAAGAAGTAACAATGATGATAGGTGCTGATGGATTGATGCAACACAGCTCCTGGAGCCCCACCAGGACCACACCCCAGACTCAGCCTGACCTTAGCTTCTTTCTGTTGCTCACGTCTTCCCCCTTGCGTGAAATAGGCAAAATATCTTCTCCCATCATTGCATTTCCTTTCTTCTAGATGTGGCCCTGGATCTGCCTCCTTCACAAAACCATCTCCTCAGGTGGGGGTTCTTAACCTTTTCTGTGTCATAGATACCTTTGGCAATTTGGTGAAGCCAAAAATGTGTTTTTAAATACATAGTATTATGAATGAAGCTAATTATATTTAAATCAGTATTTAAATCAGTATCAAAATTTTAAAAACAAAACAAAAAAAGTTCATAGACCTCAGGTTAAGAACCTTTTGAGGTTTAAGGAATATCATCAGCCAAAAATGCTTTTTTCCTCTTGGAGTTTTGGACCTCTTATATGCATCTTCTCAAATGCTACTGCAATATGTATGACCTTGCTTTACCTTCCCAGCTAGACTGAAAACTCTTTGAGGGCAGGGAACAAATCCTATTCCTTTTTGTGTCCTCTTTGGGAGTGCAAGTCTCTCCCAGAAGATGTGCTTTTAAGAAATATATGTTAGGGGTGGAGCCAAGATAGCGGCTGGAAAGCAGGGACTAGCATGAGCTCCCCGCCAAGTCCCACCAAAAACCTATAAAAAATGGATTTGAACCAGTTCTAGAACTGCAGAACCCACAGGGTAGCAGAGGGAAGCAGGGCTGTAGCCCAGGACAGCCTGGATAGTCTCTGGGTAAGGTCTGTCCTGCACGGAGCTGGGAGCAGAGCTTAGGGGAGCAGAGGCCAGCATGGGCGGCGCAGACCAACCAGACCAGGAGCCAGGCAGAGCGTGCCCTAGCCCCCTGAATCAGTGAGCTGCAGCAGTTACCAGACTTCTCAACCCACAAACACCAAAGACAACAGAGAAGGTTAGTGGGAAAAGGTACTGGGGACAGGGAGTTTACACTTCAGCCACCACCCTGGGGGCAGCAGAGGTGAGGGATCTACAGAAGTACAGCTGCAGTTGCTTCTGGCCCCAGGCCCACCTGATGGGAGGAATTAAATTGCTGATCAGAGCAGGGGTGAAGAGGCTGCTGAAGATCTAAGTCCAGTCCAGGTTGGGGGTTCTTGGGGAAGGAGGAGTGCTGGTGAGGCAGAGCTGGCACATCCCCCCAAGC
>JAQQSZ010009411.1:0-12781 GCA_028646595.1 Phalanger gymnotis
ATATTTGTTAACAAGGTAGTAGCTCTACTTTTTAGCATGCTGTCCAGATTTGCCATAGCTTTTCTTCCAAAGGAATAAGTGCCTTTTAATTCCATCCATCTAAAGTGATTTTTGAGCCTAGCAATATAAAATCTAATACTTTTTTCATTTTTTCCCTCTGTTTTCCAGGAAACAACGGCATCAGTTGCCAAGACATTGAGGTTTTTTTTTAATGTTAAGTTCATATAGAAATCAGATTGATTATATGCATTGCTGTTAGAGGTTAAAAAGCTCAAAGTTAGTTAAAACAAGACCTGGAGCTGATTGTGGTTCAGATTATGAGCTTATTATTGCAAAATTCAAACTTGAATTGAACAAAGTAGCAAAATCCATCAGACTATATAGATTTGACCTAAACAACATCCCTTATTAATGTGAAGAGAAGATAATGAAGAGATTTAAGGGATTAAATCTGGTAGACAGAGTACCTGAACAACTATGGATAGAGGTTCAAAACATTGTACAGGAAGCAGCAACAACAACAAAATATTCCAAGGAAAAAAGAAGAGCAATAAAGTCAAATGAATGTCTGATAAGGCTTCACAAAAAGCTAAGAAAAGAAAGAAAGTGAAAGTTAAAGGAGAAATGGAAAGTTATATCCAACTGAATGCAGAATTTCAAAGAATAGCAAGGAGAGATAAGAAAGTTTTCTCAATGAGCAATGCAAAGAAATAGAAAACACTAGAATAGGAAGACAAGAGATCACTCCAATATTAGAGCTACCAAAGGAAAGTTTTATGCAAAAATGAGCATGATAAAAAAGAAAATGATAGAGATTTATCAGAAGTGGGAAAGATTAAGAAGAGGTAACAAGAATACACAAAAAAACTGTACAACATTTTGTAAAGATATTGTACCTCCTCACTGATAACCATGATGGTATGGTTACTGGTCTTGAGTCAAACATTTTGGAGAATAAAGTCAAGTGGGCCTACTTACAATAAGGCTAGTGAAGGTGATAGAATTCCTTCATCTATTTTGTTGCCGTTTACTTCATTGTTTGTTTTCAATGCCTCTTTTATTGGATGTCTCCCCTATACCATTTTTTTCTTTGATCTTATCAGAGATCATCATTGTGGGAGCATAGACACTGATGATGGTGGGGTAACGTTTTCCTGTAAATGGCAATCACATTGTCATGAGCCTGTCATTCACTCCTTTTGGCAGGCATTCAAGCTTGTTGACTAGATCAGTTTTAATTTCAAAACCTACACCAGCTTCACAATGCTCCCCTTCACTGAGGCCACTCAAAAAACATTTGTCCAGCTCTGACTTCAGTAAGCTGGCCTTCATTTGCCAGCCTTGTTTCACTCAGCCCTGCTATTTTGATGTAATGTCTAGAGTTCTTGTGCAACAAGAACTGTTCATCTTTCAGATCTCCTGGATTTTGTGTTGTCTATAAGTGCGTGTACATTCCATGTGCCAATGGTGAGTGGAACCACCTTTGCAGATGTTTTTGTACATTTTTTTTGTGTTTTGACCCTAGAGTGGGATTCCCCACCTGCTACAGTAATCAGGCTTTTCTAGCCCCTTCCTCCCACCAGGAAGTGAGCAATGTAATCATTAAAAGGCTGCTCGGACACTTGGGGGGGGGGCGGTGCTGAATCCCACTGCTGATTCCAGTGAGAAATGACCCAATGGCCGGGGCTGCCAGTGTGAAGGATTGTGACTACAGCTCCCAGTATATCTGCACCTGCGACTTCATCACTTGCCTGTCACCACAGGACTTTGAGATAGGTATACTGGTAAAATGGCATGGGTGATGTCTTTTGATTAGTGTGTAAATTGGATTTAAGTGAGGCAGAATTACAGGAGGTCATCAGCCTCACTCTCTCCTCTGGAGTCATCGCAGTCCAGTGGCAAGACAGAATCAAGATGACTGGTGATGGCTCAAGATGCAGTGGATGACCTTGGCATCTTTGATGTCTAACCAAGCTCTAAGCACTCCAGAGCTCCTCCTTCAGCTGCCTTCATGGTCTTTGGAACAAGTAGCTCTTATCTGCCCATTCCACCATGGAAGTCTTCACATGCTTGGGGTAGACATTCCTCTAGAGTGTCTCCCCTAGAGACACTTTGGTTAACCTCAACCCGGTTCAGCCCATTTGCCAAAAAGGTTTACTGGGGTGTGGCCACTGCTCATGCCACAGCTTCTTGGAGCCACAAGTGAGAGTTGGGTGGAACAGGTGGAAACCAAAGGTGGAAAGCAGCCCTGAAAAGGGCTCAGCAGCCATCACTCTAGAGATACTACTTGCCCCTCAACACACCCTACATCTCAAAAGAGGACAAGCTTATAATTCTGGGTGACTTTAATGCTAAAGTTGGCTCAGTCTACCAACCTTGGCAGGGAGTCCTAGGGAGGAATGAAGTTGGAAATAATAACAGCAATGGTCACTTAGTGCTGAAGACTTGTGCATCTCATGATTTTCTCATCACCAACACTGTCTTCCATTTACCTAAATGCAATAAAAATTCATGGATGTACCCTCACGGTAGACATTGGCATTTAACAGACTATGTGATTGTAAGGAGAAGAGACAGACAGGATGTGAGAGTGATGAAGGCAATGTGTGGTGCACAGTGCTAGACTGATCATAGGCTTATCCTTTCCAACCTAAATATTTGCATTCAACAAAAGCAGTTCCCCCAAGGCAAAATGACTACCAGAAGAATTAATGTCAGCAAATTAGAGCTCTTCTCTGAGCAGGAACAGTTTGTTGATAACTTGGAGGGAAAATTGAGCCAACACACAGTTGGCAACTGTGCAGCAGAAAAGGAGTGGGCAGCTTTCAGAGATTTGGCATATAGCATTGATTTACTCATCTGAGTCAGAACACTTGCAAACACCAAGAGTGGTCTGATGAAAATGATGGGGAAATTCATAAGCTGCTAAATGAAAAACGAGAACTCCACAGGGTTTACCATCAGGATAGTTCATCCATCTCTAAGAAGACAGCATTTAATTCCATCAAAAATAAAGCACAATCAAACTTAGAGAGATGCAGCATTCTTGGCTCAATAAAAAGGCAGATGAAATTCAGTTGTATTCTGATAGTAAGACTCCAAAGCTCTTTTGTGATGCCCTGAAGGCTATTTATGCACCAAAGACCTATGGCCATCTCCACTACTCAGTGCTGACAGATCCACATTGATTAGTGATAACGACATGATCCTGAAGAGATGGGCTGAACATTCCCATAGTGTTCTCAACAGACCATCACCAATCAATGCTGAAGCTATTGACTGTTTACCTCAGGTTGAAGTCAATCCCTCCCTAGCTGAAGCTCCAACTGAAGAAGAGGTTTCGAATGCCATTAGGCTCTTTTTCATGTGGGAAAGCACCCGGTGCTAATTCTGTTCCAGCTTAGATTTACAAGGTAGGGGGTCCATTGCTTATACAAAAACTGACTGAAATTTTCCAGGTTATATGGAAAAAGGAGGTTATCCCCCAGGAGTTCAAGGATATCTCCATTGTCCATCTCTATAAAAGTAAAGGAAATAAATTGTCCTGTAACAATCACAGTGGGGGTCTCTCTGTTAGTCATTGCTGGTAAGATTCTTGCCAGAGTCCTCTTTAATAGGCTGATCCTTCACCTGGAAGATGATCATCTACCTGAGAGCCAATGTGGCTTCAGAAAAGGCCAAGGAACAGTCAATATGGTATTTGATGCCTAACAACTCCAGGAGAAATTCCAGGAGCAGAACAAAAGTCTGTTTACAATGTTTGTAGATCTGACCAAGGTCTTTGATACTGTTAGTTGTGAAGGCTTATGGAAAATTATGTCAAAATTTGGTTGCTGGAGAAGTTCATTGGCATTGTATGTTAATTTCGTGATGGCCTGCTTGCCAGGTTCTAGATAATGGACAGTGCTCTTGTGCCTTCCCAGTCACAAATGGAGTGAAACAAGGCTGCTGTGTGCTTGCTCCCATGCTTTAAGCATGATATGTTCAGCCATGTTGTCAGATACTTTCAATGAGGATGAATATGCCATCAAGATCAACTACCACACTGGTGGTAAATTCTTCAACTTGAAAAGGCTACAAGCCAAGACCAAAGTTCAAGGAGTGTTGCTGCATGATTTTCTGTTTGCAGATGGTTGTGCACTTAATGCAGCCTCTGAAGCTGAGATGAAGCAAAATATGGATCGATTTTCTGCTGCTCATGCTAATTTTGGAGTAACAATTAACACCAAGAAAACACAGGTGCTTCATCAGCCACTGCCACACCATCCATACATGGAACCATCAGTTACAGCAAATGTAGAAGTTTTGAATGCTGTGGATAAGTTCACTTACCTTGGTAGTATACTTTCCAGGGATGTAAACATTGATAATGAGGTTGATGCATGCATTGCCAGAGGTAGCTCAGTGTTTGAGAGGCTCCAAAGGAAAGCATGGGAGAGAAGAGGTATTAGACTGAAGGTCTACAGAGCCATGGTGCTGACCTCATCATTGTGTGCCTGTGAAACCTGGACAGTCTACCAGCACCATGCTTCCATTTGAATTGTCTTAGGAAGACTCTGAAGATCACCTGGTAGGATAAGGTACCAGATGCTGAGGTCCTTACTTGAACTAAACTGACAAGCATCCAAATTCTGCTTCAAAGAACACAACTCCAATGGGCTGGCCACATTTTTTGAATGCAGAATGTATGCTTGCAAAAAAAGACTATTTTATGGAGAATTCACACTGGGCAAGTGCTCATGTGGTGGTCAGAAGAAGCAACACAAGGACATTCTCAAGGTGTCTCTCAAGAACTTTGGAATTTATTGTGTGACATGGGACACATTGGCACAGGACAGCTAAGCATGGCATACCCACTTCACCGAAGGTGCTGTTCTCTATGAGCAAGGCACAATTGAAAAGGATGTACAAATTTGGAGTATCCACCCCAAATGTTCACACAGACTATTTGTGCCTGACCTGTGGTAAAGCATTCCAAGCTTGTATTGGCCTGATCAGCTACAGTTGGACACATTGAATCTTGACTTAAGCATAGTGATGTTATTTTGGTCATCTTCAAGAATGAAGGACAGCAACCAACCAACCAACCAATCCCTACACCATATAGAGGTAATCTGTTGTAGTGGACAGAGGACTGAACTTTGACCTGAATATTTGCCCTTCATTTCAGTTTATGTAGATTTGCATGTTAGTCTTCTCTTTCTTTTTTTCACCCCTTAGGTTTGTCACTGTGGTTTCAAGTTTTTGTATTCTGTTGACACTTTCTACTATGCAAACTATAAATTCTGCCTTCAGAATTCTTTTACATCACTTGAAAATATCCTACTGTTGTTCTTTGTTCTTTTGGAAATCCACAGGGCCCTGTCCTCAGCAGCTGTTGATTCATTTTCCTGTCTTGCAATATCTATTCCTAGGTGTTTGGACTAACTTACCTGATCAAGAGACCATATTCTCTTCTATTATTAATATCTTCCCAATTGATATATCTGTTTATTTAAAAATAACTCATTATTTAACTCAGTGATTTAATTGAGTATTCTTTCAACTGAGAATTTTAATAATTGCTTTCTCCCCTGCTCCCACACACACACCTACTTTCTGACTCTTCCCCCTTGAATTTTGGTTTCAGTGGGAGGTAACCTTTAAAGCTCTCTAAGCTTTCTCCCAAACTGGGAAATTCATATTGCACTATATTTGGTGTCATTGCCAAGTGACTTTTGAGGGAATAGAACTAAGCTGGATGTCAGCTGACTTTTCCTCAGGCTCAATGGAGTGCCACACACACAAAGGTATTCTGTCCTAGTTCCCTATGTTCTTCAGTGCTCTAGCTGAATATGGTTGCAGAACAAACTGATGCCAAGCTATAGTCTCAGCCAAATGAAGCTTCAGCCTTTTACTTTTCCATGACAATGAGGTGTGAAAGGTTAAGTGGAGTTCTGTTGAGAGGCTATGGATCAGCTTGTGCAGCCTTGTTCAAATATGGGGGCTAGTGTGGTTGGGGTGCTGAGTTATATGATGCTTCTGCTGATGATGATGTTAGTTTTATTAGAAGTTAGGGATTTTCCTTCCCACCTGTAAAGTACATTGGGTTTATTCCTCCTTTGGGTCCTCGTTGTCTTAGAATATGAGGACTGTGATGTGTAATTCCTATTTTTGGAAAATTTTGAGGTACTGTGAACACTGAAGAAAGTGTCTAGTCCTTCATCTTGTTGGTCACATGACTTATGAGACACATATTTATAGTTATACGATTGACTGTAATGTGCAAATCCTACGAAACCTCAATGTGCTTATAATTTCTTGGCTTTGGAGAAAAAAAATATTTGATTTGTTAAAGCCACATTTCACCAGGAAGACAGTCTTCCAATAAAGTGCTTCAAAAACTTATGGTAAAATTATATGTCTTCACAAGAAATAACAATAGAGATAAAATGATCTAGACTCTCTGGTCATTTATATCTTATAAAATAAGATATAAAACAGTAATAAGTGGGTTCAGAAAACATTTTTCATTCTCAGAAAAAATGTCTAACGTAATCTAAAGAAAAGAAATATTCCATATAGATAGCGAGACCCACCAAAAAATACTTTTTTGTGGATGAATTGTGTTTATTACAACAAATACTAGGCATATAACAGAACCTCCTAAAGGAAGAACATAATCACTCGGAAGTTTTTTCTATTCACAGAGGGAGGGGAAGTTGTTAAAGAACGTCTATTGTCCAGAAAACAATATATAGCAAAATGGCCCATGGACTCGGTCCATTGGTACATATATATTGAATGGAAATTGCAGTTGAACAATTAAGTGGGCCCATTATTGAATAGGAAGAATAGAACAAATTATAGTTCATTTAGAATATTACTCAGTGATTTTAGTGACCCTAAAATTTTCTCTAAAACAAAGACTCAGCTTTTCAACATCAATATTCAACTGGTAATATATGTCTGTATATGACAATAGTATTACAATATGTTCCTCTCCATGACATATGAGTATTGCTTCTTCTTTACTAGTTTATTTAACCCTCATTAAATGTTTTACTTTCATATCCTTGTTTAACATTAAAATGTTTGATAAAGGTTAGATGATACTAGACATTCCTAGTATATCTGGTATTGGGAACTAGAGGCAATTTAGATATGTTTATCATCAAAATTATCCCTACAATAAATGCAGTAATTTTTGGAATCCAGAATGAATAAGCATTGTGTTCCACTTGTATTTGCAAGATTTAGTTTTATTTCAAATAAATTTATAAAATATTCAAATAAACTAAACTGCTTTTCTAATGACCATATCTTCTTGGACTTTCTAACTTAAATCAAACAGGGTCAAATGAGTTCTTTATTTAAATCTTTGATGGGAACTATGGAATTAGTATTTTCTACTTACTTAAAAGAAAACAGAATCTTAGCTACTCTTTACAAATATCATAGAACTTTAGGTATTTTGCATAGTAATAGGATATTAGCCAAATATCTTGGCCCCACTTCCTAAGTCCTCTTTGAAATGTGAGTACTTTCTATATCAGACACTCTATAAAACTACATTTATTAAAAAAACAAATTTTTTCACTTTCTGTTGCTCATTGCTATAACTTAAGTCTTCTTATTCTACCTCCTCTCTTCACCTTTCTGAAGTAATCATCTAAAAGTAGTTTGGAGAAGATAAACTATAAAATCTTTAAGCACCTTCTCAAGCCTCCCTATAAGGCCTCAGGTAAACCTGTCTGTTGATTTATAGTGTTAAAAGGATATTTAGGGGGCAAAATTTGTAATAAACTGTTCTGTGTTTGAAAGAAAATCCTTAAAAGGGTTAGAAAGGAAGATATTCTTTAATGCTACTTACAAAGTGAAATGTTATAATATTTTAGCTAACTTAATTTTATAATAACTTAGTCATTATTAATATATTTTGATAATCCCTTGACAACTAGAAGAAATTTCTTAAAAATAACTTCAATAAAATATTTTAAAAGCATACCAGAAGAAGGAAAATATGTCGGCTTAGCAAACCACTTTTAAGGAATCGAAAAGATGCTTAAAGCACCAATGGGCATGTTTTCCCAAGGTTTGAAAGAGCTTTACTGCATATGCAAAAAAAAAAAAGTCTTCACTTGGGGGTCTTTGAAGATTAAACATGTTATGTGTTTAGTTAACAGTAATGAAATGTTAGATGTGTCCATCGGAAATCAAGCATGACTTTTGACTGAGATTGGAGTGCTGAGAAAGTCCAGGCTGGAAAGACAAAAAGTGTAAAGGTAGATTATTAGGAAATATTTTTTAAAGATACTGCACCTTATCATCTCTGAAGAACAGAGCCATAGAGTATTTAACTATTTACAAGCAGTAAGGTAGGCAAGTATTACCACTATTTTATAGCTGAAGAAATGGAAATCCACTCGGGTAATATGCTAGGATTTTTTCTTTTGATCCTGGACTGGAGACCAGACTTCTACCTCCAAATCTAGCTTTCTTTCCATGATGACTCCAAAGATGAATCAACATTTAAAATGGATCAAAACAGTTTTAAGTCTAATGAAAAGAAATGACATATATTAGCATTTTGGCTAAACACCAAGTGAAACAATTCAAGTAAATTCAGAATTATTTAAAAATTAGGGCTAAGAAATTTTTTAATCATAGAATTTTTAAGGTGCATTTTATTCTATTGCTTTTTTAAAGTTTTTGTTGTTATTATTAATTCAGAAGTAATGTTGAATAATATATAGGGATAGGCTTGCAGTCCAGAAAATCTGTGTTCAATTCTACTTCTTACTGATGTATGACCTGGACAAGTAAGTCACTTTTATATACCTCAAGACATATTGTTCAATAGAGGGAGTTCCTTATATTGATGAAGTCATAGATCTTTTATAAACTTTTGCTTAAAAATATCAATAAACAGAAATTAGTGTCTTCTCAAATCCCTTCTTTGGGTGATATTTGTCATTATAGTTTTGCAACATTTATTCATGTTTGACGGTTGTTCTCACAATTTTCTTCATTAGAGTCATTGTGCATATTGTTTTACCAGCTCTGATTGCTTTACTTTGCATAAGTTCATGCATGCCCTTTCATGTTTCTTAGTATCCATCATATTTGTCATAATATTTTACTATACGATATCCCATTACATTTATGTATTAGCATTTGATTTTGCCATTTCTCAATTGATAGATGTCTAGTTGGTTGTTATAAATATTTTCATCTATATGAAGCCCTTACTCTTACCATTGACTTTGTTAGGGTTTTTGCCTAGCAGTAGAATCTATGGGTAAAAGAACATGGATATTTTCGGCACTTTATTCTCCTAAATCATATTTACTTTCCTGAAAGTTATACAAATTTGAATTCTAACAACATCTAGTGGTAATCTGGGTGGGGCTTTTGCTAAGTGCCTTTAATGATTCTGGCCTTTGTTTGAATTGGGCAGGTAAAATGGGATCTTTTTGCCTTGGAGTGTTTCTTGGCACTAAGACAATGTAATGGTAATCATGGCAGGGCTTTTTCCTGTCTTCCCCTTTGGGATGCTGAGGTAAATAAATACCTTTAATGAGTCTTGCCTTTCAAATATATTGGCCAGTAAAATGGGACTCTTCACTATTCTTTGTTTGCATGCTTCTCAGCACTTAGGTAACCAAGTGCCCCAGGGACCAGAGAAAGGTATATGAGAACCCTGGTTGGTGTTTGACCTTTGGAAGGAGTGTTGAGATTCTGGACAAGCCATTGTAACTGCCCCCTGGCTTTGCTAACCCAGACCCATTGGCTCTTCTCTGGTAACTATGTATTGTGATTTGATCAGAAAAGGTCTGTCTGTTGATGTTTGTAATTTGTATTTGTATTTGCCTTGAAGTTCAGAGGGCTGATCTTTCCCCCCAGAACTAAGTGAATGACATATGTATGTTTGATTAAATTGAGATTGTTAACCCCTTAAAGTTGTTTTCCTTAGAAAAGCAGATCAAAGAACCTGTGTGGCAACCCTCTTGTTGCTGGTCTTGTTGGTTCTTACACCCATGTAACAGTTGCTAGCCACATTTTTGCTACAGAACAATGTGTGTATTTGTGCATCTCCTCCACTATTGGTTACTCCCACTCTCTTTCCTTTTTGACAGTTTAGTGGGTTTGAGATGAAAACTCAAGATTGTTTTGAATTTCATTTCTCTTACTATTAGTTATTTAAAGTATTTTATGTGATGGTCAATAGTTTGAAATTATTTTAAGAATTATCTGATATCATTTGACCACTTATCCATTGGCAAATGGGTTTTGGTCTTATTTATTACTGTTAGCTTCATGCCAGATCCCTCTTCTGAGAAATTTGATGTAAGTTTTATTTTTCTTTCTAAGACTACTTCCCTACTTACCCTAGATGCACTAATGTTATTTGTACAAAAGCTTAGCAATTTCATGTAATAAAAATTATACATTTTAGCTTTTATGATTGCCATCTTACCTTGCTTCATTAATAATACATTACCAACCAAGAGCTATGAAAATACATGCTCTGCTCCCCTTCTAATTTTTTAGAATTCAAGATGAGGGTCCATTTTGATTGTTATTCCCTCTCTGAGCCAATTCTGATGAGAGTAAGGTTCACTCACTCCCCTTCCCTCCTCCTCCCTCTTCCCCTCCACTGTAAAAGCATTTTTTGACTCTTTTATGTGAGACAATTTACCACATTCTAACTCCCCCTTTCCCTTTCTCCCAATATACTCTTGTCTTACACCTTAATTTTATATTTTTAAATATCAGTCCATCATATTCAATTCACACTTGTCCTCTCTGTCCATATATACTCATTCTAACTACCCTATTGAGAAAATTCTTATAGGTTACAAGTATCATATTCCCATATATGAATGTAACTATTACAACCTTATTAAGCACTTTGTGATTTCCCTTTTCTGTTTACCTTTTTATGCTTCTCTTGAGTATTGTATTTGAAAGTCAAATTTTCTATTCAGCTCTGGTCTTTTCAATAAGAATAGTTGAAAGTCCTCTATTTCATTGAATATCTAATTTTTCCCCCTGAAGGCATATACTCAGTTTTTCTGGGTAGGTGATTCTTGGTTGAAATCCTAGCTCCTTTGCCCTCCAGAATAGCATATTCCAAGCCCTCTAATCTTTTAATGTAGAAGCTGCTAAATCTTGTGTTATCCTGACTATGGCTCAATGATACTTGATTTCTTTCTTTTTGGCTGCTTGCATTATTTTTTCCTTGACCTGGGAGCTCTGGAATTTGACTAAAATATTCCTGGAAGTTTTCATTTTAGAGCCTCTTTCAGGGAGTGATTGGTGGATTCTTTCCATTTCTATTTTACCTTCTTGTTCTAGAATATCAGAACAGTTTTTTTTCTTGATAATTTCTTGAAATATGATATCTAGGCTCTTTGTTTTTGATAGTGGCATTCACATAAACCAATGATTTCCAAAATGTCTCTCCCGGATCTGTTTTCTAGGTCAGTTGCTTTTCTAATGAGATATTTCATGTTGTCTTCTTTTTTTCACTCTTTTGGTTTTGTTTTATTGTTTCTCGATTTATCGAAAGTTATTAACTTCCATTTGCTCAATTCTAATTTTTGAGGAATTATTTTCCTTAGTGAGCTTTTGTACCTCCTTTTCCATTTGGCCTATTCTGCTTTTTAAGGGCATTCTTCTCCTCATTGGCCTTGTGTATCACTTTTATCATTTGGTCTAGTCTGTTTTTTAAGGTGTTATTTTTTTCAGAGGTGTGTGTGTGTGTGTGTGTGTGTGTGTGTGTGTGTGTGTGTGTCTTCTACTAAGCTGTTGACTCATTTTTCTTTATTTTCCTGCCTTACTCTCATTTCTCTTCTATGGCCTGAGACCAACTCATATTTTTCTTGGAGGCTTCAGATGTAGGAGCTTTAACTTTGTTATTTTCTTCTGAGTATGTTTTGATCTTCCATAGTAACTTTCCATCGCCAGAATTTTTTCTATTGTTTATCCATTTTCTTATCACTTGACATTTTACTCTTTGTTAAAGTAGGCCTCTGCTTAAAGGTGGAAGGCACACTGTCCCAAGGTTCAAAGGGTTTATACAGCTGTTTTCAGAGATACTTCTAGGGACTTAAAAGTTTTTAGTTCTTCCAAGGTAGCATGATCTGAGGAGAGGTGTTAATTACTCTTCTAGCCTGTACTCTGGTCTGTGAGTGACCACAAGCCCTCTTTTCTGCCCTGGAAATGTGAGCACGGTCCCCATTCCATTGTGGCTGCAAGCTCTGGTGTGTTAATGCTCCTCTTCACCCTGGGACTGCCACCCAGACTGCAGCCAAGATAGATCAGTGAATGCACAAAGCAACAGAGTCCTGCTTCAGTGCTAACCAAGAAGAATCTGTAATCTCTTTCTGACCAGTTGCTCAAACCTCTTACCAACTGTAGGCTGAGAGCTCCTGAAGTAGCTACTGTTGTTGCTGATTCATTTTCTCCCAAGGTCTGTTCCTGGTTTGCTGGGGCTGGGGTTGTACTGGTGCAGCCTGTGCTGGACTGTGCTACACTCTCACCCAGTTGTATCAGATGATTCCTGATGACTCTGCTAGTTGTCTTTGGCATCTGTGGGCTGAGAGGTCTGGAAACTGACACTAGTTAAGTCCTCCCAAAGCCTGCTCCTTGCGTGCTGAAGCCTAGTTTACCCTGGTACAACCGGGGCTAGTCTGTGCTATACTCCACTCCTCTCACACCCTGGTACAACAGACTTTTCCTGCTGAACTTCTAAGTTGTCTTGGGCTGGAAAACTGTTTCATTCCATCTTTTTGTG
>JAQQSZ010009412.1:0-12780 GCA_028646595.1 Phalanger gymnotis
ACCACTTGGTGCATATATGTTAAACAATGATATTGCTTCATTATTTATGGTGCCTTTTAGCAGCATGTAGTGCCCTTCCTTATCTCTTTTAATTAAATCTATCTTTACTTTTGCTTTGTCTGAGATTAGGATTGCTACACCTTCTTTTTTTACTTTAGCTGAGGCACAATATATTTTAATCCAGCCTTTTACCTTTACCATGTGTGTATCCCCCTGTTTCAAATATGTTTCTTGTAAACAGCATATTGTAGGATTATGGTTTTTAATCCATTCTGCTATCTGCTTCCGTTTTATGGGAGAGTTCATCCCATTCACATTCACAGTTAGGATTTCTAGCTGTGTCTTTTTCTCCATCCTATTTCCCCCTGTTTATGCTTTTATTTCTCCCTTTCTCCTTCCACTCCTCAACAACGTTTTGTTTTTGACTGCCTCCTTCCTCAGTTTACCCTTCCTCTTAATTCCCCTCCCTTGTCTTACCATTTCTCACTTACTATTTCTCCCCTCCCTTCTGACCACCCCCCTCCTTTTTTTCCCCCTTTCCCCTCCTACTTCCTGTAGGACAAGTTAGATTTCTATACATATTAGGGTGTGTTATTGTCTTCTTGAACCAGATCAGATGACAGTAAAGGTCAAATACTGCTCTTCTCCCTCCCTTCTTTCCCTCTACTAAAATGTGTTTTTGTGCCTTTTCTTTTGGTGTAATTTGCCCTTTTCTACTACCTCCTTACCTCTTCTCTCAAAGCCCTCCCTTTACATCTCTTAATTACATTTTTAATCCTTACATCAGTTATTTTATACAGACATTCACAGTCTATGTGTATCCCTTTCAATTGTCATAATAACTGTACTATTCTCACGACTGACATATATATGTATACATATAAAACATACATAAGATGACATAATTCTATATAAAGATGCAAATAATTAGCCCTTAGCGATTAGTAAGGTTTGTGGGGATTTTTCCCCATGTTTACCTTTTTATGTCTCTCTTGAGTTTTGTATTTGGAAATCAAATTTACCATTGAGTTCCAATCTTTTCATCAGAAAGGTCTGGAATTCCGTTATTTTGTTGAATGTCCATCTCCTTCCCTGAAAAATTATGCTTAATTTTGCTGGGTAGTTGCTACTTGGTTGTAGTCCCAACTCCTTTGCCCTTCGGAATATTGTATTCCAGTTTCTCCTGTCTTTTAAAGTAGAAGATGAAAGATCCTGTGTGATCCTGACTGTGGTTCCACGATATTTGAATTGTTTCTTTTTGGCTGCTTGCAGTGTTTTCTCCTTGATTTTGTATTTCTGAAATTTCACTATAATATTTCTTGGAGTTTTCAGTTTGGGATCTCTTTCAGGGGGTGATTGGTGAATTCTTTCAATAACTATTTTGCCCTCTGGTTCTAGGACCTCTGGGCAGCTGTCTTTGATAATTTCTTCGAAGATACTGTCAAGGCTCTTTTCTTCATCGTGGATTTCCTGTAGACCAATAACTCTTAAATTGTCTCTCCTGGATCTATTTTCCAGGTCAGTTGTTTTCTAAACCAGATATTTCACATTTTTTTCTATTTTTTCATTCTTTTCATTTTGTTTTACTACTTCTGGATGCCTCATACAGTCATTAGCTTCCACTTGCTCAACTCGAATTTTTAATGAGTTGCTGTCTTCATTTTGCTTTTGAGTCTCCTTTTCCAATTGGTTGATTTTACCTCTCAGGGTGTCATTTTCTCTATTTAGATTCTGAATCTCTGTAGCCATTTCTCCAATCTTACTCTTTAGGGACTTGATTTTGTCAGTAGATTTTTTTTCCATTTTTTCTGTTTTCTTTCCATTTTTTCTTTTACCTCCCTAATTTGGTTTTTAAAATCCTCCTTTAGCTCTTCCAGTAATGCTTTTTGGGCTTGAGACCAGTTCACACTACCTTTTGAGGTATCAGATGTGGGTATAGTGTCATTGCTATCCTCTTCCAAATTGATATTTTGATCCTGCCTGTCTCCATGAAAAGAATCAATGGTCCTTGGTTTTTTCATGTTCTTCATCTTGGTTAGCCTTTTCCTGGCTTTACAATAGATTCCTGCTTTTGGGGCTCAGGGCTCTCTGTCCCATCTTTCTTATTCTGGGCATTGTGAGTCTAGTTGTTGGCTTTGTGAATTATAGCCTTCAATTTCCTGAGGTATGGGGGAGGGGGTCTGGCTGCCCAAAATCTCCTCTTCCCCTGGGGTTGCTCTCTAGCATTGTTGCTCTTCAGCAATGGTCTCAGCTCTTTGTTGTTTGAGCTGGGTGTCTGGCACTTCCCCTGGGGGAGCAAGAGTATGTCTGGGCTCCTGGTGTCGACCCCTGCTGGCTCTGCCCCTCCAGGACTCAGGTACTCCCACTACTCTGCCACTGAAGCCCTACTTCTGTCTCCTCTATTACAGCATGTTTCCTCCCCCGCCCCCCCAGAGGAATTTCTCCCAGCCTGTCTCCCATGTGGGTTTCCCAGCTGGGGGCTTTGGTGCCATCTGAAGCAGCTCCCCACACTGAGTACTCTCCTAGCCAAAAGATTCGTTCCTTTGGCCTTTCAGACTCTCCTGGCTGGGAAATTTGCCCCACTCAGACTGCTTGTGGTTTCTAACTCTCTCAAATCTGCTCAAATTCACTTTTTTATAGGAATCTGACAGAAGTTGTGAGAGAGCTCCAGGAAGACGCTGTTTTTATGCGGTCATCTTGGCTCTGCCCTCTGGATTTGAACTTTCTGACAACAGGCCCAAACTCTATCCCATCTACTCTACTTTTGTGCCTTGGTCCTTAGTAATAAAAAGAAGGTTGCCTGGAAGGGATGTCTTTGTTGTTATAGATTTAATAGAATCATGTATGCTATATGTGTTTACATACATGCATGTACGTATATATATATACATATATATATACATATATATATATATATATATATATAGAGAGAGAGAGAGAGAGAGAGAGAGAGAGAGAGAGAGAGAGAGAGACTGATTGTTGGAACTGAACCTTTACAAAACTAGGATTTTGTTTTCGTGATTTGAATATTTTATATCCAACAAGCATCAAGGACAGTAATAACAGTACAATCTTATATTCTCTATACTTTTCAACTGGTTACCTTAATTGTAAAAATGCAATCAGATATATATGATCTTCAAAAGGCTTTCTATTTCCATTTCAAAACTTCATCTGAAAAAAAGCTGGGTGGTACAGTCAGAAAGACCTGAGTTCAAATCCAGACTCAGTCACTTTTACTAGCTGTGTGATCCTGAGCAAATCACTTTTAATTTCTTTGTTCTTCAGTTTCCTTGTCTGTGAAATGAGAATAATAAGAGTACTTGTCCTCCAAGGTTGTTTCAGGTATTAATTTATATAACATTGGTAAAGTGCTTTGTAAATCATAAAGTGTTATACAAATGCTAGCTATTATTATAAAATATCCTCAATGCTTTTGTAGATATTAAGTAGTAAAGGAGGTATATTTGTTGGTGATTATCCATACTTCCTCTTTTTCCTTTTATTCTCCTTTTGCTAATAATGAAGTCCACAATTTTTGCCAAGCACTTCACATTCTTCTCTCTTTCAAGTATCTTGAGAATTGAACCCTCAACAATCTTAAAATTGTGTCATCCTAACCTTTAATGCCTTCACTGAAATTTAAGGACAAAAGTGCCATTATAATAATCTTTTTCCAGAATTGTGTCTGTTAATTACTCTCCTTAAATTTCATTCTCTTTTTTGGAGGCAATTGGGGTTAAGTGACTTGCCCAGGGTCACAGAGCTAGTGTACAAGGCCAGATTTGAACTCCGGTCCTCCTGATGCTAGGGCTTATGTGCTATCCACCATACCACCTAATTACCAACTTTTTTCTATTTTTCTTTTTTAAGTTTCATTCTTAAATGCATTTAAGGTGATCTAAACTAATTGATTCTCTCATTAAATTTAATTTAAACTTGTTTTCCCCTCCATTGATTCTTCCTGTTTCATAATACAATATTTCTCATAATTTTTCACCATGCCCCTCTGTAAATTTTTACAAATGACCTTGTATACAAAGAAGTGGAATCCCTGACTATTATTTGCCCACTTGGAAGGAGACCAAATATTTGTTTGCTGATGTGGTAATAGGTTCTTTTGACCATTGTTATAATAATTGATTTAGATGGGCCATACTTCCTTGTTAATAATCAATGTCGGTGTCTATTCTTTTATCGCTTTCCTATTTTTGCCATCAACTTACCTCAGGGATATGCAAAATATTCTATTCACTTTATTCTGTCCTCTAATTTGGTGTTAATTTTTATCATAGTTCTAGCAAGCTAGTATTCTGACTGTATAAAAGCTTTTGATTAAGAAATTGTTCTGATCTAGCATCAGTAACCAGCACTTTCCTATCTATGAGAATATAATCAGTTTTATTTTTTGTTATGTTCCTAGATGCTCCCCTCATTCATTCAGCATCTTCCAACTCTCTTCCTGAACAAAGGAATTAGATTTCTACTTAGTGTCTAAAATTTTTTTGTCCTTTCTCTTTTTTTATTATTCTTGAAATATGTTTTGCAACATGCCTTTCACCTTCTTCCCCTATGCCAAACATTAAAGTATATGTTAGCTTAATTTAGAAAGTCTTATAAAGATCATCATAGAAATTGTCCACCTCCTCATTCTTTGTAACAAATGTTCCCACAATTATTTTCATGATGATTTTTTTTCTAAGTACTTATCATGAGCAGTACAACATGAGGTGACCAAATATCCCATGAAATATTTCTGTTGCCTTTCAAAGCATAATAGAACCATATAGAACTGAGAATTCTGTTACTTGCCTCTCCAAGAAGAACCTGTGAGTCATTCTTTCATTTAGTTGCCTCAGTTTCATTTATAGTGAGAACAGCAAGAGCAATAAAATTCATTTGTTTTAGTAATAATAATAGTAATAACAATAAAAGCTAGCATTTACAGGTCTGCAAAGTATTTATGTATCTTGTCTGATTTGATTCTCACAGCAACCCTGTGAGGTAGATGCTACTATTATCTCCATTTTACAGATGAGGAAACTGAGTTTGGGAAATGACAGGGGTTTTTTCCAGGGTCATTCAGCTAGTACATGTCTGGGGCAGTATTTGAACTCAGGTTCCTGACTTCAAATCTAAAATTTATAAACCAATCAATCACTAGAAAATTATTTTGCATTTGTAGTACTAGAAACTAAGATAATGGACAGTTTAAACCATTGTGGGATTATAAATTCTCTATTCCCACAGATTGGCATCTGATGAAATGCCAGGTCAAAGACTGTTCACTGTCTTGGAGGAGTCCCCCAGTTTCCCTTCTGACAAAAGCTCTCTGTGTAATAGAACTGCTTCCAGGACTAACCAGCATTGATCAAGCAAAGGATTTCTAACAAATTAGGTTATGAAAGAAGGAGCTGACAATGTGAAAGTGATGATAGATAGGGTTTGCAGACTATCAACCAACAGACTCACACGTATTGTCATGAGGAGATATTGCAAGTGCAAATGTTCAATTCCTACAAGCCAAAATTTAATGAAACAAGAGCTGACTAGTGGGTAGCTTTTCCCTTTATTTGAAAAGTAAAACTCTCTTCAAATGACAGGAAATTAAATTTGAACTTAGAGGAGAAAGATTTCCATCTTCCCACATCCCTGCCTTGTCAAGTTTCCATTTTTCAGGATTCACAAAAAAATTTCTAAATGAGATAAACAAGGTTTCACATTTCAGTGATTCAAAGCAGGCAAAAGGACATCCTACAGAATTATTTTTTAAAAAAGTTTTATTGACATTTTATGTTTCTGCAACATAGACATTCTCCCTTAACTTTCTTTCCCCCTCCACCTCCAGCACTAAGCCCTTCCTTGTAACAAAGAAATAAAAGTTAAACAAAATCAAATGACACCATAACAAAACCATATCTGAGAGTATATACCATATTATGCATATGTAGTTTCTCACCTCTCTACTGAGAAGAGAGAAGTAAATGTACAGGGTTTCTTATAGGATCATAGGCTTAGATCTGGAGTAGGTCTTACAGGTAATTAGATGGAGAGAGTGCTGGCACTAGAGTGAGGTAGATCTGAGTACAAATATGGCTTTAGATACTTACTAGCTGTGTAATCCTGGCAAGTCACTTAACATCTATCTGCCTCAGTCTGTAAAATGAAGGATCATAATAGCCCCTACTTCATAGAGTTGTTGCAAAAATCAAATGAGATAGCATTTCTAAAGCATTTAGTGCGGTGCCTGGCATACAGTACGAACTTAATAAATGCTTGTTCTTTTTCCTTTCTTTCCCTGGAAGTCATCTAGTAAAATTTGCTCATTTTACAGGTGAGGAAACTAGAGCCCAGGTATGTTAAATCATTTGCCTGAGGTCACATAGGTAGTAAGTAGAAGTGGTGGGAGTTGAACCAAAGGCCAATCGATGCTCTTTCCATTGTACCATGATTTCTCTCATGGTTGACTCTCAGGAATAACTAAAGTACATGAGCTTGGACTGATTCCAAAAGCAGAAATTTTGTTAGCGATGTGCAGTAGAAATATAAAAATATTATAAAAGATAGTGAGGGATGTAATGGAATAGTATTTTACCATGATGAACGATGTGAGGAATTCAAAGAAATATGGGAAGATTTGTGTAAACTAATGTCAAGTGAAGTAAACAGAACCAGGAGAACAATATGCACAGCTGCATCAACAATAAAAAGAAAAAGGAAAATAAAACAAGCCTAAACACTATGTAATTATAATGTAGAATTATTATCTTATGCATTATGCATGAGGGACAATGAAATGTACCATCTTTGTGAATGTGGGAGAATTATGCATATGTTGTCATAGTCAATGTGTCAGTTTGTCTAAACTAATTTTTCTTTATTACAAGGAAAGACTCATTGGGTGGACAAAGAGGAGAATATTAAGATACTGTATAACTATAGTGTAAAAATAGAAGACATTAAAAAAGTTTTTTTTTAATAGTTAATGTGCTTAGCTGTGCTAGGCCTGTCTCAGACCTGGTAGTTTGCATGTTGGGACAAAGGGAGGCACTTATTGGTCATTCAACAATTAACAAAAAGATTTACTTGGTCATAGTGAGAGAAGGATATTCAATAAAAATGGGCATTGACTTGAGGACAACTCAAATTGATTCAACTGAGTAAGTTCCCTAGCCTGAAAAGCCCATCATGATCCACCAACCAAACATCAAAGAATAGGCCTGCAGCTCCTGATGGTGTACTTTGGCAACAAGGAAGTGATAGTAACATTTTGATTCCTCAGTCCCCTGAAGCAACCAAGTCTCAAGGATGAACTCAATAATATTTGAGGAAAACTAGCCTCACTTGCATAAGAAGAAGAGTTTAGGCTGTTGCTCTAACCGCAGAGGGAAATAAACACAATAATTAATGTTATCGTTTAGGGCACTGGTCAAGTGGTCTCACATCTCTGCCACAAAACAAACCAGGCCATAGAGTTCCTTCATTAAACTATTTGAGCTCTCACTCTACCATAGATAGTCTCCAGAGGTAGATTATTGCAATGGATATCTGCATTCTCATTTGGGTCCACGCTGAGCTTGTAGAATTCACAACCCTCTGGTGTTTTGTGAATTGAGGACATAAAATTAAGAACTATTAAGAGAAACACTTAATTTTTTCATGCTCTTTAAAAATTGTCATAAAATACAGCTTGACTGAAATGGTCTTAGATGTGAAAAGTTCCAAAATTACATTAAATTGATTTTTCTCACCCATCCCCCTGTCTGAGAGAAATTACCCATGATATTGAGTTTCATTGTTTTCCTTTTTTTGCCCAAAACATATCCCAAATCATCAGGGAACATAATCTTTGTCTTCCCTGTAGTGAAATGTCAGAGGTTGTTATTAGTCATTGAACCTGCATATATTCTGTTGCCCCAGCTCTAGTCAAGATAGTTGTTAACTGACTCTATCTAGACCTATCCACCATAGTAATATAAAAACAAAAGAGGAAATTTTAAAGCATAAGACCATTAAGACCAAACATAAGAGGACCAAAGATCCTCACATTAGTGAGACATATCACCTAGTTGATCAAACAGATTATTGTTAGCTTTGTGAGATTCCTTTTATGGCCTTGGTTTGAAAAGATTATTCATATATTTTCAGTTCAAATAGGCAGGCATTTCTTAAGTGCCTACTGTGTGTTACCTTAGGTGATGTGGGTACACATACAGAAATGAGTCTTTCCAGGCTCTCAAGGAGGCTACATTTTACTGTGAGGAGCAATATATACAGAGATAAATACAAAATGTATAAATATTGACTCGTTGGATCCTCACAACAACCCCAAGAGGTAATTGTTATTGGTTTGAGATTTGAACCTAACGTGTTCCTAAATCCTCAGCATTTTATCTACCATGCCATGCTTCTTCTCACCATGATGAAAGATGCAACTAGAATAGTTCTTAAGAATCGTCAAAGATCCCTTAATAACTCATTCCTCTATCTAAGAATAATTATAGTTGAAAACATTTCTTCATTTCTAACCTAAATATCTTGAGGTACGTAATTACTTGTAAATCAGATTGGGACTTATTTTTTAATCAAGAACTAAATCTTCACTAGAAGTACCTTATACAATTGATAAATATTCAATTTATACAGATTCATTGGATTTACTTAACAAAAGGATGTCCCAAAATTCAATAGGTCTTCTCTCCTTGATTCCTGCTTTTCTAGACCTTTCTCAAATTACAGGGTTTTTTTCTTTTTTACTATTTCTGTGATCTGAAATATACCCCCATATCAGCAACAAAGAAAGGACTCTTGTGATCCTTTGGAGCTTACTAATATGTTTTCTTTTAAACGTTGCAAAGGTGGTTTGCTTTCATGTCAGCCTGTAGTTTATTAAAATTGCTGCTGGTTTCATTTCCATTTCTGTGGCCTCTATCCTAGAATTTCAACTTGTAATCAGGAAAACATTTTCACTTTTAAAAAATGAAGTCTATTCTTTCGGCGATGTGTCTAATCTTATTAGACTTAAAAAGAAGTGGTGAGTTCTGAAGCTAAAAATGAGACCAAAATGCGAAGTTAGCAGCTCATACCTTCTCTTCTGGACTGACTCAAAATATAAAAGATGAATGTTTTTAGAACATCTGTCTCAGGATATTGGAAACTGCCAGGCTCACCGGTGCAGAATGTGTGCAGTATGGAATATTGATTCAGATGTCATAATTAAATGAGCTTGAGATGGAACTCAAATAGAAATGGTTTGGAAAGATGGGAGAAAAGTCAGGAAGAGCTATGAAATGGTGCTTCTTTCCCTAACCGTTCCTGTCAGGATTTCAAGGGTGAGAGGCCCTATCAATTGGAACAAGAACTGCATGGGTGTGATGTGGTTTGGCATCCTATCAATTCCCTTCCTTCCAAGAGAGCATGTGTGTGACATCTGTGATTTATTTCTGATCTACCAGTTAGGCGAGCATGAGTCTTGAGGTGGCTGCCAAATTACTGTGCTCCTTTACATGCTAAAAGGCTGCCGTCACATTTAAGGAAGGTCAGAAATGTGCTCACTTTTCGTAGGTGGTGCTGGATAGGAAATAAAACATTGCTGTATGTCATGGCTCATGAAGACCTGCAGATGTGTAAAGTAGGATTAAATCAAGTTTACTTTTTCCCTCAGAAGCAGTTTTCCTCTTATCAGCTCCCCTCTTCCATCTTATTGCCCTCATATGCTTACCCTCATAAACAGTAGTTTTTAAGCTCTTTCTGATCATACCTCTTATTTTGATTGGTTTTCATTGATATTCCATGTTCTTTCTATGGAATCTTTTTTTTTGAAATTACTCTTCTTTCATTCAGCTTGCAATCTGGGAGGAAAGCCCCAGACATTTTTCTACTCTACCTGACTCTGGAGAGGTTTAAGTCAGAAAGAAATAGTGGCTATTTGCAATATTATTTTATATCAGCTTGAGAGATATTTTGTCTCATCTCCATCTCTTGGTGGATTTGTCCACTCTAGGGCAGCCTCACCCTGGTTCTGAGGACCTGGAAGACCTATTAATTACCACTATTATTTAAATTTACCCATTTGGTCCCCTCAGAACACATTCTTTGCTTAGATCCTTTCATCCTAGTAGTCTTGTTTTATTTTTATTATCCCACAGAGGATGAGTAGCAAAGGAAAGTCGATTCAGGAAATAGGATGGAAAAGTTGAATTGCTTCTAAGTCATCAGGGTCTGTATCAGGGTCTCACAGTATAGCTTCATTATATTATTAGAAATAAATAATAATGACACAGGACACCCACCTATTTGAATGTAAATTCAAAAGTCAAAGCCAAAGATAAATGTTGAGGGAAATTCTGTCCTCTTGTAGTCTCTGCCCACTTTCTATAGGTTTGAAAAACAGATCATTGGCTATAAATTTCCAAGAATTTCACATCCTCCCTTGCTTTCTTTGGAGGCAGTAGAGCATACTCTAGCAAGTAAATATAAGCTAGCCTTGAAATTGGAAAGAGCCATTTTCAAGGCGTTGAAAAACAGAAACAACAGCCTAAGAACTCCTGTGAAAGATCCATTACCATGCCTGAAAAGGTCAAAGAAAAAAGAAGAAAAGAGATTGTTGGCTGAATATAAGAAAAGTTGACAACAAAAAGATAGGAAATGTCCTTGAAGAAAAAGTGGGATGAGAAGAAAGTATATTGTTAAATCCTCTGGAAGATGGTGGAAATTCATATTAACTCTCTAGAAGCACTTGGTAGGACTAGTCACTTCCTGGCATGCTTTGGGATAGATTTTATTCTTTCTACTTTCATTTCCTTTTCTTTAACATGAAAAAGGAAATGAAATGGAAAAACAGACATTGTGCACATAGCATGAATCAGTTTTTTTTTTTCAGTCTCTATTTCAGTATTGCCTCCTCATTTAAAAATCCATGGCAAGGAGGTGTGTGTGTGTGTGTGTGTGTGTGTGTGTGTGAGAGAGAGAGAGAGAGAGAGAGAGAGACAGACAGACAGACAGACAGAGACAGAGAGACAGAGACAGAGAGACAGAGATAGAGAGAGACAGAGACAGAGAGGAGAAGGAGGAGAGAGGGAGAGACAGACAAATAGAGATGAAGAGAGATAGACAAAGAGAGATAGAAATAAGCAGAAACAGAGACAGAAAGACAGACAAAGCCAGCTATTTATAAGTCTTTTCTAGTAAGGAAGGCAGTATGGTGTGTGGGAAGAATCTGAGGAATTAGGTTAGAATTGTGGTAGTGCCTTTTACTATTTTTGTGACCTTTGGACCTCACCTCTCTTAGGCTCATTTTCTTCATCTCTAAAATCAGGGAGTTTAGACAGCTATTGAAATCCATTTTAGCCCCAAAATCTGTGACAGTGACCTCTGATCTAGGATGGCTAATCTGAACTCAGAGAATTTATTACAAAGATGATTGATAGCAATACATACAGATGTGTATGTATGTAGATACATATCTATAATATATATGTATATACATGCATACACACACATACGTTAGATCCTATCACTGATTCTCCCAGTCTTCCCCTGACTATACATCTTACCTTCGTTACAAAAAAAGGCTTTATTTTAGGTTGCTCCATTACGTATAAAATAAATAATTCTCACTGAGACACTTACCCCCTAATTTACCTCTATCCCCCTAGTCTATCCTGCTCCCAATGTGAAATTTACTAATATTTTCTCACCCTCTCAGAATCATGGAGTTGCAGATTGTCAGAGAGGAAAGACCTTAGAGATCATCTGGTCTACCTCTCTCACTTTACAGATATGGAAACTGTCCCAGAAAAATGAAATGACTTGTATAGCCCAGAAGTAGCTTAACTGAGATTCAGGGCATCATGCTGCCTCTATCTACAGGCATTTTGCAAATTTGCATAATCGTTTATGAAAGTAAAACCAATAAAAGCCACACTAGAGCTATGTCATGCGAGGTCTTTTCTGATTCCTTCCTGATGTCTTCCCATTAGTTCAATACAACATGCTAAACCTTTTTGCACCTTGATGATCTACCCTATTTTAAGATAATCTGTGCACATTTTATGTCTTATCTAGCTAGCTAGATGTATTGTAATTGAGGTGGGACATTTTTTTTTACTGTTTTAGAATGCTAAATTAATTAAGTGTCTTTGCTTCAGTCTTAGGAGGTGCAAAGCCCTAGGCTGGTTAGCAAACTAGTTCACTAGTTTGAGAGAGGCTGGAAGCCCCCAGGGCCCTAAGGGGAGTTGCTAAGACTGGAGCCAATAGTATGAGCCTAAGTTCTGATCGATCAAATGACATTTGAGGACAGTATAAAAAGAGAGAACAGAGTTGTTTGTTCAGGGCTCTCTCACTGGAGGAGTGTTGATGTGGAAACTCTGGGCAAGCCATTGTTAAGAGCCTGCCAGCTTTGCTAATCCAGATGTTGGTTTGTATTTAATCTGTTTACAATATATGTTTGTAATTTGTTTGTATTTGCTCTGAAGTTCAGGGTGCTGGCTTTTTCCCCAGAACTAAGTGAATGATATTTATATGTTGGATTAAAAGAAGATTGTTACCCCCTTAACATTACTTTCCTTAGTAAAGTAGATCAAAAGAACCTGTGCTGGCAGCTCTTATTGCTGGTCTCATTGGGTCTTAAACCCCACAACATCTGTGTAGTAGGAAGGCCGAATTTATGATCTCAAATATAATCATGTATATGTTTGAATGGTCTGAAATCGCAAGGTATGAGAGATTCTCTAAGGAGAAAACAACAAGAAATTTATTTAGGCCCCACCGCAGCAAAAA
>JAQQSZ010009413.1:0-12780 GCA_028646595.1 Phalanger gymnotis
AGGTAGTCCAATAATTTTTAAATTCTCTCTCCTGGATCTATTTTCCAGGTCAGTGGTTTTTCCAATGAGATATTTCACATTGTCTTCCATTTTTTCATTCCTTTGGTTCTGTTTTATAATATTTTGTTTTCTCATAAAGTCACTAGCTTCCACTTGCTCCAGCCTAATTTTTAAGGTAGTATTTTCTTCAGTGGTCTTTTGGACCTCCTTTTCCATTTGGCTAATTCTGCCTTTCAAGGCATTCTTCTCCTCATTGGATTTTTTGGAGCTCTTTTGCCATTTGAGTTAGTCTATTTTTAACGTGTTATTTTCTTCAGTATTTTTTGGGTTTCCTTTAGCAAGTCATTGACTTGTTTTTCATTGTTTTCTCACATCACTCTCATTTCTCTTCTCAGTTTTTCCTCTACTTCTCTTGCTTTTCCAAATCTTTTTGAGCTCTTCCATGGCCTGAGACCAATTCATATTTTTCTTAAAGACTTTTGATGTAGGATCTTTGATTCTTCGACTTTGTTGACTTCTTCTGGCTGCCTGTTTTGTTCTTCTTTGACACCAAAAAATGATTCCAAAGTCTGAGTCTGAATCTGAGATGGTTTTTGCTGCCTGTTCATGTTCCCAGCCAACTACTTAACCCTTGAGCCTGTAGAATAGAGAGTATTTTGTCCCAAGCTTGAGGGGCTGTGCTGCTATTTTCCGAGCTACTTCTGCACAGCAAGATCTGCCACACCAGTGCTTCTTCCCCAAGAACCACCAACCAGGATTGTGGCCCAGATCCAGGCAGGGCAAAGCAGTGTTTGCACTCCTGCTCTAATCCATCCCTTAAATCCTCCCACCAAGTGGGGGCTGGAAGCAACTGCAGCTGTAGCTCTGGATGCAGCCTCAGAGCTGCACCACCTCTGCTGCCCCTGGAGCAGTGGCCGACCACAATTTCCTTTCACTCTTTTCCCATTAACCTTCTCTGTTGTCTTTGATATTTGTGGGTTGAGAAGTCTGGTAATTGCCACAGCTCACTGATTCAGGGCACTATGCCTGTTCTACCTGGCTCTCCATCTGGTTGGTCCTGGCATGGCCCACACTGGGTTCTGCTCTGCTGTGTTCTCAGCTCCATGAGATAGACCCTTCCCAGTGACCATCCAGGATGCCCTGGGCCGAAGCCCTGCTTGCCTTTGCTTTTTCATGGGTTCTGCAGCTCTAGAACTTGTTCAGAGCCATTTTTTGTAGGTGTTTGGAGGGACTTGGGAGGAAGCTTAAGCAAGTCTCTGCTTTCCAGCTGCCATCTTGGCTCTGCCCCACCACCTTCAGTTTAAAATATCCAAAACTACACTTTCTCTCTAAACCCTCTCTCTCTTCCTAATTTTCCTATTAGAGTCAAGAGTACCATTGTTCTGCCAATCCCCCAGGCTTACAACCTAAGTATCATCCTTAACTCCTCGCTCTCTCTCACCTCTCTGACCTCCCCATATCCAATCTATTGCTAAATTCTGCTAATTATACTTGTATAACATTTCTCTCAGATTTTCATTATATGTCCATAATGTCACTTCTCTCTTATTATACCCTACCATAGGCACTCATCACCTCACACCTGAACTATTTCAATAGTCTTCTGGTTTGTTTCTCTGCCTGAAATTTCTCCTTAATCAAATCCATTCTCCATTCAGCTCTCAGATTGTTATTCCTAAAGTGAATATCTGACCATTCATTACCACCCCATTCAATAAACTCTAGTAGCTCCTTATCATCTCCAGGATAAAATATAAACCCTTCAGTTTGACATTCAAAGCCTTCCATAACCTGAGCCCATCACACCTTTCAAGTCCTTCTATACCCTATTCCTCCCCAAGTATTCTTTAATTCAGTGATACTGGTCCCCAGGCTGTTCCTCCCAGAGGATATTTCATCTCCTAACCCTGAGCATTTTCACTGGCTGTCTCCCATGCCTACAACCCTCTTCCTCCTCATCTGTACTGCCTGACTTCCTTCAAGTCTCAGTTAAAGTTCTATTTTCTGCAAGAAGTATTCACTAGTGCTTCCTTTCCTTTGAGATTATATCTAATTTATCCTGCATATATCTTGCTTGCACATACTTAGACTGGGTGCTCCTTGAGAGCAAAGACTGTCTTTTGCCTCTTTTTGCATTCACAGACATTAGCACAATTCCTGGAATACAGTAGGTGCTTAATAAATGCTGACTGACTTACTGACTGGCTTTTCCTCTTCTGGGCCTCAGTTTCTTCATCTTTAAAATGAGAAGAGTTATTAGGGGGTTCTTAGCCTTTTTATATGCCATAAACCTTTGCAGCATTCTAATAAAGTCTATGGACCCCTTCTCAGAACGATATTTTTAAATGCAAAAAAAAAAGTCACTGGAAAACAAAGGAAGCCAGTTATGTTGAAATACAGTTATTAAAGTATTTTTTTAAATTCACAAATCCAAAGCGAAGAACCCCTGGAATTGATGATCTAGACCTATGATTCTGGATGCCCAGGAAGAAACTAGTCTAGACTTGTGGCTTTCAAGAAGTACATTATATGGTCTAAGTGTTTTCCTGGAACCTAACATTAGCATTAAGTGGAAAATAATGGAAAATTATGACACCCCACCCCTGCAGGATGACATATTCAGACTTTTGGCCTCTCTGTGTACAATTAAGTCACTTCATTTATTTAGTATGAAAACCATGTACAATGGTTTGCTCACAAACTGTCACATTCAATTTATTGAATTTAAAAGTACAATTTATGCAAGCAATTATTACATGAATTTTCATCTAATTTTTTAATTCGGGATATGAATTAATGGAACAGTTCTCAGAAGTTGAGTAGTAAGAAATCGCTAAGGACCTTTGCCACTCTAAATCTTGGATTGTATGAAACATCAAGACTAGTAAATGTTCCTGGACACTAAGGAAAGTGGCCTGGTGAAAATTCTCTCTACAGAAAGGTGTTCCCTTGTTAGATTGGTATGAGCCCATTTCTTTGACATGGAATTCAGAGAATCAGGCTGACTGCACTTATTTTCATTAGAAGTCAAGCAATCAATGTCTTTTTTTTTTGGTTACATACAGTAATCACTTATCATAAATGAAATGCAGAAAAAATGAGAGGAAATCTTATCATGGGAACGAAAGCTGCAAGAGACCTCAAAGATTATTTAATCCACACAGGCGAAGAAATTAAAGCCTTGAGAAACAAAGCAACTAGCCCAAGGATGCACAGGTAATAAATAGTAAAGTCAGTAGCCAGTCGATTAGCATTTATTAAGCACTTACTATATGCCGAACTCAGACACTAGCTGTGTGACTCTAGGCAAGTCACTTAACCCTGTTTTCCTTAGTTTCCTCATCTGTAAAATGAGAAGGAAATTGCAAACCACTCCAGTATCTTTGCCAAAAGAAACTTAAAAGAGTCATGAAGAGCTGGACACAACTGAAAAAAAATGACAAAACAACATGTGCTGGGCACTGTACTAGGCACTGGTGATACAAAAAAAGGCAAAAGACAGTCTTTGCTCCCAAAGAACTCACAGACTAAGGGGGGAGACACATGCAAACTACTCTGGACAAACAAAATATACATGTGGGACAAATTAAAGATAATCTACAGAGAAAAGGCACCAAGATAAAAGACAGAGAAAGACTTCTTACATAAGGTAGAATTTAGCTGAGACTTAAAGGAAGCTGAGAAGCAAGGAGGCACAAAATGAGGAAGAGTTCTAGGAATGGGGGACAGCCAGACAGAACATGCTCTGAGTTGGAATATGAGATGTTCTGTTCTGTGAAACAGCAAGGAGGCCAGTGTCACTAGATCACAAGGATAGGGGTATATGGTCTAGGAAGACTATAAAGAAAGGAAGGAGTATCAAGGGCTTAGAACACTAAACAGGCGGGTTTATATTTGATCCTAGAGGTAATAGGGAGTCACTGAAGCTGATTGAAGTGGAAGAAGGGAATTGGGAAGTATAACATGATCAGACTTTGGCTTTAGGAAAATCAGTTTGACAGTTGAGTGGAGAACATACTGGTGTGGGGAAAGGCTTGAGTCATTAAAAAGCTATTGCAATGTAGAACAGGCATGAGATGAGGAAGGTCTGTACTAGGTTGTTGGCAGCATCAGCAGAGAGGAGGGGGCATATACAAAGATGTTATGAAGGAAGAAACTAGGAATGACAATCTTGACAATTGTTTGGATAAAGGGAGAATGACAGAGAAAGGAAGTGAGGGTGACAGTGAGGATAGCTAGAAGGAAGGGGGTACCACCTAGTGCCAAGAATTGAACTCATTCCATAATAGATTTAGAGCTGGAAAGGACCTTACAGCTCATCTACTCCTCATTTTACAAATCATAACATTAAAGTTCCAAGAGGGAACATGCAGATTTATACAGGTAGTAAGTGGCAGAAATGGGATTTGAACTGAGAATCCATTATTTTCCTCTGACTCCAAATACAGTGTTCTCTCCACTGTACCATTCTATTATTCTCATGCATTTCTCTAACTAAAGTCTTAGCTGCCTTAATCCAGTGCAAAAGGGGGAAGAAGCATTGATAACCTGCAGTGAAACAAGATGTTTTTCTCTATATTCTCCTTGTGTGCTCCCTGTAGTATGTGTTTGTGTTGGCGGGGCGGGGGGGGGGGGGGTTGTTTTAAGTGCTGTAACTAATTTTCTTATTTCCATTTTGGGAGTTGGTCAATCATCTGAAAATGATCTTCTCAAGGGGCATTCATGTGGAGTCAATTTGTAAAAACCCTTTCTCCTTAGTCCCACTTCTTCTCCTCTTTTTCCTCACAGAGCCTGTGGTTTTCTTCCTACAGCATTGGTTGTGGAGGTAGGGAGTCCAATTTGCTGACCATGGCGATTACTATGAGTCAACCACACTGTGGAGAAAAAGATTCAGGAAATAATCATTGAAGGTGTCTGTGTGTGTGTGTGTGTGTGTGTTTTTAAATTTCCTTTTAAGATCTGAGAGTGAGTAGAACAGAGAGTTGAAAAGAAATAAATGGGAGTGGTGGTCATGGGAAATACCGGAAGAGGACGTGGGGAGCATTTGGAGGACTTTTTTTTGCCAGGGACCCAAGAAAGAATCAAGTGGGAAGCCTTGCCTCAGAAATGTACTAGGAGAGCTTTGAAAGACAAACTAAGGAAGATATTTTGTAAACAGAAGAAATAAAAGAAGAGACATTTTGGAAGGAAGAGAAAGGAAGACACCCAAAACCAGGAGTAAGTAAGCTGGCTCTGACAACACCACTGAGAAGTACAGGTGGGACTATGTATCAGTAATTAAGGTGGGCATTTAGCATTTATTTAATCAAATGCCCTTGAAGAGTTTGGCCTTTGAAACTTTGATTAAATTAGGAGTCTTTTATGACCTCCTTGCCTCAAGGGAAAGCCTAGTTTACGTGGGTTTGAGTCACATATTTGTGACATCAGAAGCTTTAAGGCCATGTGGGTGAGTTACATGTCTATGATGCTCTTTGACCCTGAACAGAATATATAAATTCAAGAGGGTGGCATTTTTCCTTGGGGCTTTCGGTCAAGGGAAGAGTGGCATGTGACTCTGGGCAAGCCATTATTAAGAGCCCCTAGCTTGTGAACCCAGATATTGATGCTTTTCTGGTAACTATGGATTGTGATTTGGTCTGTTTATATTGTGTATGTTTGTAATTTGTTTGTATTTGCTCTGAAGTTCAGGTTGCTGGCTTTTCCTCCTGAACTAAGTGAGTTATATTTGTATGTTAGATTAAGGTAAGATTGTTAACCCCTTACAGTTACTTTCCTTAGTAAAGCAGATCAAAAGAACCTGTGCTGGCAGCTTCTATTGCTGGTCTCATTGGTCCTTACACCCCTGCAGCAGCTGCTAGCTGAATTATTGCTACAGACTATTGTCATAGAACCATAGATGTCAAGCTGAAAGTGACCCCAGAGGCCAGCTAATCCTATGAGAGAGAGACAGCACACATGAAAAACTTGAGCTGCAAGTCAGATACAAAGGTCCTATGGCATCTCAGGAAATAGCAGCAAAGCAGATGGTAATTCCCTCTTACTTAATGTCATTTCTGATGAAATCACATCAGTTTTGGTGTGGAACCATTTGACAGTGCCAAGGGCTTAGGTTGCAATAACTTTTTTTTTTTCCCTAGGTCTCCATTAGATGTGCCAGTTGCAACTACAGGTACAGTTGCTAGGTTGTATTTCCACATAGATTGCTTCCAAGGATGATGGCTGAAGGCACTGGGTTGGAAGCATTGCTATTCCCAATATCTGGATTCCTCATATCTACAAGATGAGCCAGTAGGCAATTGCTGATTGCTGGGGAAATGGCAAGGTGAGATGTCAGCTAGGAAGGACTAGGATAGTCCCTAACACCAAGTTGATGAGAAGGCCTTGAGACAAGATGGAAGAAACTTTTATAGGCAGAACACATACAATTCCCATGGGAGCATCATGGCATAGTGGTATCAAATCTCACTTTCTTTTTCATTTTATTTTATTTATGTATTATTTTTATTCTATCATAAGGAATGATCCTATGAATTCAAGGAAGTAACATTGATTCAGGTATTCTGTTGCTGAGACTTAAAGGAATCTTAGAGAAGAATTAGGATAATGATTTGCATCCCTATTTGGTTTGTTTACCTCAGGAAGGGGAGGCTTAACAGGAGGCTTATCTGATGACTGGAAAAAGGAACAAGGTATGCAACTAGAATCCAGGAGGTGTGTAAGGTCAGGTCACAGTCACTAGTGAGACAAGGATACCTCCCAAATCTAGAGGGGGCTCTGGATAACAAAGTAGAAGGGGGAGGGGAAAGTTTATGATGGCCCTATGAGATATTGCCCCAAAGACCTGACATATAGCATGCCTTAAGATAACAAATTATTGGAGAGATCTAGGACTTTTTCACTTTCTCTTTTGGAGATTAGGTCAAAACTTGTTCTCTGAAGGGCAGAGTAGATGATGAGATGAAATCTTGCAACTGTTATCCCACCCAACTAGAAAACCTTACAAGAGAAAATAATCTAAGGTGAATGAATTCCTGCTCATTGTGTTCTATTCAGCCAGATCTGAGCAGAGGTGGATCTCTTTTTTGTCAAAATTGCTGTAGGAGGGGGTAGTCTGGATAAGATTGAGTGATCAAAGTCACATCCCCCAGCCCCTCATTAAAATAGGTCTACCTCTCATTATATTTATTCTCTCATTACATATTAACCAATCAAAGTGGATTACCCCCCTCAGGGACACCCACTCTTCCAAGGGCATATAAGCAGTGAGTAGGTTCCATGAAGGGTCTTTAGCATTCAGGTATACCACTGACCCTGTTTATTTATTATCTGTCAGCATGATTAATAAAATGATTTGTAGTTGACAAATGCATTCATACGTTAATGAATTACTAATCCAGTACCTTAACCACTTGAGCTGCTCTTTCAGAGTTCCCTCTGGAATCCTTCTGTCTTCAAGGGCAGATTTGATGGGAACCCTATCAACAGAAAAGAAAGTCTTCTTCTACCTCTTAAGAAGTACTCATTAAAAATTCTTTTGTTTACAGTCAATAAATCCACAAACATTCATTAAGAACCTACTGTGAACAAAGCAGAATTGAAATGGGAGATGCACAAATTTAGAGATATCGCTACACTAAATGTTCATATGGATTATTTGTTCCCAGTCTGTTGTAGGACATTCCAAGCTCATTTTGGTCTGATTAACTGCAATTGGACACACTGTACTTTGACCCTGACATCGTGATGTCATTTTTGGTCTTCTTTGAGTACAAAGGACAATAAGCAAATAAAAAAATCAATTAACAAAATAAATAAACAAAAATAAACAAAATTACATACTCTGTGCCAGGTACTGCTCCAGGTTCTGAGGATAAAGATAGAATTGTAATGGTCCCTGTACTCAAAGAGTTTACATTATAAAGAGTGAAATAAGATCTACTTATATAAAAATATATATATGATATATACAAAAAGAACACAGGGTAGTTTGGGGAGGAAGTGTTTTAGCAGCTGTAAAGGCCAAGAAATGCTCGATCACCCAATTCTGACAGTTTTACTGACTGTCCTCCACACCGAGAAGTTTTTTTTTCCCTTTTCAACTCTACCTTTTGGCTTCCCTGACTGCATTCAAATCCCAGCTAAAATCCCTCCTTCCAGATCTCTCTTAATGCTAGTACATTGCCTCTCTTGATTGTCTCCTATTTATCCTGTATATAGCCTTTGGTCCTAATTGTATTTATATTTTATCTCATTAGACAGTGAATTCCTTGAGGGCAGGGACTCTCTTATACCTTCCTTTATATCTTCAACACTTAGCACAGTGCCTGGCACATAGTTTAGATACTTAACAAATACATACTAACTGACTGACTGAAGTAGAGGTGAAGAAGGAAGGCATTCCCTGCAGGAGAGACAATTGTGCAAAAGCACAGAGACAAGCCAGGAGATAGTGTCACGTATGTAAAACAGTAAGTAGGCTGGTGTGACTGGGACATGGAATATGTGGAAGAGAATAATCATAACAACTTGTATTTACAAAGAGTTTTATGGTTTGCAAAACACTTTCTTTACTACCATCCCAAGGAAAGAGTATTCCAAGTATTCTTAGTCCCAATTTGCCAGTGAATGAAACTGAGGCTTCAGAAAGATAAAGAGATTACCCAAGGATCACAAATAGAAAGGAACTGTATCAAGATTTGAACCCAAGTCTCCTATCTCCAAGATTGGGGCTTTTTTTTTTTTTAACCATTCCAACGCAATGCTTCTTCATCAAAAGTGAAACCAATATAGGTGCAGACAAAACCTATGTCATCCTATTCACTCTTACAGCTAAAAGTAGTGGGAATTGTTCATTCCTGGCCTGTACTCAGACCTGAAAGTGAACCCAACTGTGATTATGTCTACAAAAGGCCAAAACAGCCAGCTTAAATCTAATTATTCAATGAAAAATTACTCAAGTTTTTCCCCCCCTTGTCTTTCTCCTTTTCCTTCTGTGTAGACAAAACACCCAAGGATTAACTTACTTTCTTCACTTTTCTCCTGATGTTTTGGCTTTTTGAAGTTCTGGAATTCCCTGGGAGATTCTCCCTAACTGGAAGTTATTAAACAAAAGGTGTAAATACACATGGCTGGCTATGCTATAAGGAGGATTCGTGTTTAGTCATAATTGACCTAGTTGGACTCTGAGATCCGTTCTAATGCTGAAGTTCTGTGAGGACATTTTTACTGAAAAAAAATTGTGTCCCTGAGCCCAGTAAAGTGTCTGGCACACAGTAAATGTTTAATAAATGCTTATCAATTAAATGAATTGGCTACTAGTCAAATGAGCTATGTTTTAACATTTCAAATAACAATTTCCTTTACCTATTTCCCAAAACTCATTCCTTTATAATCACTATCAACTTGTTTTGCTGGGAGAAGGAGAGAGCTAAATACAAATGAGTTTTGAATTTAATTTAATTGAATAGGTCATTTCAGAATCTTAATATGATGGAATCCAAGAGTTTTAAGGTAGCTTAGAGGCCATTCAGCATAACATCCTAGCTTATGCAGGGATACTTTCTTTGGCATTTCTGACAGAAGGGAGTGAAATTTGTCATTTCTCATAATTGGGATGCATGCGAAGAAGAAACATGGAGGAAGGGCTAGAATATAGCTATTAGATGACACTCATTCTTATCTAAATGGGACAAAGAAGAGTTGAATATATATATATACATATACATATACATATACATGTGTGTATATATATATACACACCTGCTCATACACACACACAAACCATTTGGTGTAGAAACACATCTAACTCAATAAGGAAATGACAAAAGTGCTGATTTCATAGACTTCTGAGTAGTTTGGACTGATACAGAGTGAAATGAGCAAAGTCACAACAATTTTAATAGGATTTAATTTTTCCAATTTTAACATTCATTTAAAAATTTTTAAATCCAAATTTTCACCCTTCCTTCCTCTTGCCCTTCCCTAAGACAGTAATTAATGCTATATGGGTTATACATGTGCAATCAGGTAAAATACATTTCCATATTAGTCATGTTGTGAAAGAAGAAACAGACTGAAAGAAAAAAAAACATAAAAAATAAAGTGAAAATAGTATTCTTTGATCTGAGTTCAGACTCCATCAGTTCTTTCTCTGGATATGAATAACATTTTTCCTCATGAGACCTTTAGAATTGTTTTGGTTCATTATATTGCTGGGAATAGCTAAGTCATTCCCAGTTGATCATTGGATGATATTGCTGTTACTGTGTACAGTGTTCTAGTTCTGCCCACTTCACTTTGCATCGGTTCATAAAAGTCTTTTCAAGTTTTTCTGAAATCTGCCAGTCAGAACAATTTATACAAGACAGTCACATTGTAAAGACAAATGACTTGAGAACTCTCATCAGTGACAAAATGATCAGTCATGGTTCTAGAAAATGTGATGAAACATGTCATAACCCACCTCCTTATCGAAAGGCTATAGACATGAGGTACAGAAAGAGACATACATTTTTGGACACAGCCACTGTGTAAATTCATTCTGTTTATTTGTTACTTTTTTTAAAAAGCATATCTTTTCATTTATATTGCTTGTTTGTTACTGGTTTTTCTTTCTCTCAGATTTTAATGGCAAGTGGAGGCAGATGGGAGGTAGGGATAGCAATATTGATACAACAAAAAAGGCCATTGAAACATTTTAGTGCACAGAAGAGAACAGAGAGAAGTTCAGAACAAAGCATAGACAAAAAGGACAGTTTTGAAAGTAATATTCAGAATTTATCATATATTTGGAATACAGCAGTAAGGAATAGAAATTCATGTAGAATCTCCTTTTTGTGTTTTCTGTGTGTACAAAAATATTTCCTTTTCTTTCTTTCCTGTGTGTGTGTGTGTGTGTGTGTGTGTGTGTTTTAAATTCAGAATTTTTTTTTTTTAAAAAAATGACTTAGGTAGAAATTACAGGCCTGGACTTGGAAAAGCTAGCTGGTTCACCTATATTTGGGGGAGATTTTTTTCCATTTTCTCTCCGGATCCCCAAAACACTGCTCTTGGATTTGTGGACATGTCAGTTCATACTTGCCTAAGAGAAGAATTTCCAGAGACAATTCTATTTGGTCAAAGACAACAGTTGAAAAAAAAGAATTCTGGCTCTTCTATTTTTTCCTTCTGTTACTACCAACCTGGCTAACAGCCTTTACAAAAGATGATGCAAGGTCATCTGCATACCAAATGGTTCTGGAATCATCAGGCAACACGGAGTATCCAAGGATAATTTTGCGCGTGATAGGAGTTCCAGACCCAAGGCTCTTGACAAATGTTCCATTTGCAAAATCAGAGCAGTTAGGGGATAAGGTAGTGAAGTTGTAATGATGAATTACATTGTGATCCCAGGTTCTAGATCTCGAAAGGAATTTAGAGGTTGAATCCATCCCCTTCATCTTACAAATGAGAATACAAAGGTACAGAGAGGTTACATGGCTTGCCTACGTCACAAAGCAAGTAAGTGTCTAAGGCAGGATGTGAACTCAGCTCTTTCTGACTCCAAGTCAAACATTCTATCTCCTACACCACCTAGGGGTACTTTTATCACTGAAACTCTGAAGCATAGTTTAAAAACAGAGGTTGCCTTTAGTGTAGGTTCCTAATAGCACAGTATAGAGTTCTGAGGAGTCAGGATCAGCTTCACGTGCAGACAGCATGAGGTGCCAAAAGGCTATGGCTACCCTGAAGCACTTAAATCCCATGGCCCTAACATAGTGGGTGATATTCCCAATAAGAGAGTGACTCCTTTAGGCTAAGACATTTAAGGCAGAGGTCATCATGAACCTTGTAAATCATGGCAGCTTTCTGAGGGAAATGGTATTCACTTGGTTTTTGAAGAAGAGGCAAGAGTTTAACAAGTGAAGTTTAAACAGGTGAGGTTTAATAGGGGCATAAAGCATTCTAGGAAGAGGGGACAGTATGAGCAAATGCAAAGTCCATAGATGCTAAGGGGAAGGAAATTATCCAACTTATCTAAAGCATGGAGTTTGTGGAAGAAGATACCATGAACTAAGACTGGAAAGGCAGAGTGATGACTTCCTGTGAAACTAGCCACCTGAATAAGAAGGTGGTTGACCCAGCTCCCACATACCTACTCCAGAGAAATCCTGACTTAATGATAATCGAGAAATTTAATGAGACACTACAGTAGGTGATTTCTTCCACCCCAAAGCTACAGAAAAATTCAGTCAGATGCCCATAGGTAATAGGAAAAGGGGATGGATGCCTCTAACAAATCAGGAGTCCTCTTGACAAGGGATAAAGTACACGTAGCCTGCAAGGTTCTATGCCCAGAGGCAAGAGGCAGCAAGAATGGAGAGTTCCTCTGACAAAGATCTAATGCAGTCAGAAAACCCAGGGTAAGGGACTAGGAAGTCCCTGAGAGTGGCAGCAGGCAAGGACCAGCATGGTGCTGGTCAATATGGTATTTTAGAATTAGACAGCCAAGTCATCCAATAGTTCAAGTGTTTGGGTTCTGAACCCATAGCTTTTTAATAAATGCCTTCACTAAGGACTAATTAGGTCTACTAGCTGATTGTTAATGGGAAACACATGGGTGGGGGCTTATGCATTGTCTAGAGTGTTGGAAGAGCCAACTGTGTTGTTAAGCAAAATTGTCTCATTAGCATGGCTTTTGTTTCTTTTGAGTGGAAGTACTTTCAGCTGTTAAGTGCTAAGCCCCAGGCCCAGGGCCCTGTCAGGTGTGAAACCTGTGTGGGTGTGGATTGGTGGCTTAGG
>JAQQSZ010009414.1:0-12780 GCA_028646595.1 Phalanger gymnotis
GAAAGATTATAGAGCTAGTAGTGAGAAAACTCTCCTTAGATACCAACTATGTTTGACCTCAGACAAGTCACTTAAACTCTTAAGACCTCAGACCCTCATCTCTAAATTTGTGATCAAATGATATGAATAGGCAGTTTTCAGCAGAAGAAATCCAAGCTTTCAATAACCATATAAAAGTGCTCTAAATCAATATTAGAAAATTAAAATTAAAATACCTCATACCCATCAGAGTGATACAGTTAATTAATTTTTTTTTAAAAAAGAAAATGACAGCTAGAGGAACTGTGGGGAAAAAAGGTATATTAATTCTCTGTTCATGGAACTGTGAACTGGCCCAGCCATTCTGGAAAAAAATTTGGAACTATGTCCCAAAGCTACTAAATTGTGCATTCCCTGTGATCTAGGGATACCACTACTTACTCTATATCCTCAAAGAGATTAAAGAAACAGGAAAAAGACCCACATTTACAAAAATATTTACAGTGGCTCTTTATATGGTGGCAAAGAATTAGAAACTGAGGGGGTGTCCATCAATCAGGGAATAGCTGAACAAATTATAGTATGTGAATGTGATGGGATGCTATTGACCTATAAGAAGTGATAAAGGAGATAGTTTCAGAGAAACCTGGGAAGAATTATATGAAATGAAACAAAGTGAAGTGAGAAGATCCAGGAGAACCATTTATACAATCACAACAATGTTGCAAAGACAAAGACTTTGAAAGACTTAGGAACTCTGATCAGCATAATGATCACCATGATTCCAGAAGACTAATGATGTGAAACATATTACCCCTCCCCAGAAAGACAAGCAATGGACTCGGAATGCAGTTTGATACAAAATTTTGTTTTAGATGTGGCGGTCGGAATTTGTTTTGCTTGACAATACATGCCTATTATCGTTTTGTTTTTCTAGCTTTCTCAAGGGAGATGGGTGAGGGGAAGAGGGAGGAAGATAATATGGACCTGAAAGTGAAATATATTTGAATGAAAAATACTACATCGGTTTGCACATAGGGTACACTTCTTTCCTAAATCTGTCATATAAAATCTGAGTAAAGCCCCAAACCATACTTTGAATACTATGGATAATATGTAAGTTCTATTTGTCTTCCTACTAAATGTTAGTAGAAGTTTTTTTTTGTTGGGTCATTTCAGTTGGTCTGACTCTTGGTCACCCCTTTTGGGGTTTTCTTGGCAAAGACATTGGAATGGTTTTCAATTTCTTTTTCATTTGATAGGTGAAGAAACTGAGATAAACAAAGTTAAGTGAATTGCTTAGGGTCACATGACTATCAAGTATCTGAGGTCAGATTTGAACTCAGAAACAACAGTTTTCCTCACTCCAGGCCTGGTACTCCATCCACTGCACTACCTAGCTGTCCTAAAAGAAGCTGTAGCAATACATTTTCTGTGACCAGCACATGGGCTGGTGAAGCGTAAATCAGTCAGATGTTGTTACTGATTTTGTAAGGTAATGAAAGCTCTCCCTTCTGCTCATTGATTCTCAGTAGCTGCCTGCAGGGCAGGCCCCATATATGCCAGATAGAGATCACTCCCTGAAAAACTCAGCAGGTCTACCTTCTTCTCCTGAGTTCCCAACCTGGTGAATTCGACTAGGAGATGTGGGGTAGGAAATATTCATGCCAAAAGGTTGCACCTGCCTCCAACTTCCAGCCTTGCAGCATCCCAGTTTCTTGCTATTGGTAACTAGATACGAAGAAAAGAGAAATGTCAAAGAGGGAAGCAAGGGTTTGAGCCTAGGAATAATGGTGGTGCCATCAAATTTAGTAAGGAAGTGGGAAGAACAGGTTTTGGAGGAAAGAAGATGGCTTTACTTTGGGGTATATTAAGTTTGAGCTACTGGAAGGAAATTCATGTGGATATTCCTAGCATTCAGTTGAAAATGTAGAATAGGAACATAGGAGGGAGATTGGGGCTGAATGTATGGGTTTAAGAGTCATCTTGATGGAGGCAATAGTTAAAGCCTTAGAAGGGGAGAAAGAATGTAGAGAGGAGAAAATTCTGGAATCAGTCATTTAGGGAGGAGGAATGAGAAGGGAGGGAAGGTTTAGCAATTTCTTAAATCCTGTCTACAAGGTTAAAGGGGCAACATGACATAATGGATGGAGATCTGGCCTCAGAGTTAGGAGCAACTGAGTTCAGATCCTGCCTCTGACACATACTGGTGTGAGACTGGATAAGTTACTTAACCTCACAGTGCCTGGGTAACTCTCCAAGAACAAGTCAAAAGAGAATTGCTGATATGCATTGGTAGAAGGAATTCTCGGAACCAGTAAAATCACTGGTCTGGCTTAAAAACTATCTAAGAGGTAGCCAGACGAGTAGCATAATGTATGTTACACATCAAAGAGCTTAGTCTGATAGTGGTGGGCAGGGTGACTTTTACCAGGGGAGAAATTTAGATTCAAGAAAGGTAGTTAGGTTGTTACACAGACCAAGTTTGAGTTGGTGAGTCTCTGGACTAAAGAGTTATGGTGGTTGGAATGGAAAGAAAGGGAATAACAGTTACTGGAGGAAATCACTTGGTGATTTTGAAACTAGGGGATAGAAGGAAATCACGAATCAAAAATGACTTCAAAGTTTTTGAGAATGAGAGACTTCTGGTGACACTGATGATAAAATTTGCAATGGGGTATGTCAGCTTGGAACAAAAGGAATGGTTTGAGGAGATGCTGAATTGGAGGTTACTATGGGATATCCAAGATCAGCTGTCAGGGCTGCTACAGAAGGGGTTTGAGCTTCAGATGAGGCTTGGAAAGGGTGACCTCTAAAGTGCTTTCCAACTTAAAGGTGGAAGTTCTAAAGTTAAGGTCTAACATTTTTTGTTCTAAAGCCCTTTCCAGCTCTAACATTCCATGTTTATTCCTTCATCCTGATTTTTTTCTTCCAAATTTGTCTGGGCAAGTAGTTATTCATTTTTTTTCTTTTTTTGGCCCAAGTCAATATATGCTCTGGTGCTGTTTTCCTGGCTCACCTTTGCCCCCTTTACCACAATCATGCACTTCAGCTGCCCCAAATCAGGAGAATCCTGCCTGTGTGTAACTGAAGACAGAGAATGACGTGAGTATTGGCCAGTAAATTACCTCCTCCTAACTTGAGGCAGCCAACACAACCAAAGTTGCAGAGATTGGCATCTGGCAACCAGCTGTTGTTTTTCCTTTGAAAGAAAAAATCTTTAAAAGTCACATGGATGAAACAAAGTCCACAGGTGGCATCATTTAACTGTGTCACACTGGGCATAATGCTTCCTAAATTGGGCTTCTTTAGTGCATTCTCTCATGGCCTATTACAACTCTTCTGAAGAAAGCTGCTACTGATGGGTGCTATGGGGCTTAGCCAGGTGTTGTGCAGCACATGTGATCAGAGCCTGACTTCCATGTGGACAGAGAAGGTACTTGCATGATTTAGCTGGTGGGGCCACTTGAAATGTCTCCACTGAAATTATATCCTTCAAGATTTGTTTCTTTGATGAAAAAAAGCTATTTGTTCAAACATGAATATCTCTGAGAGGCTTATGTTTTCAGCTATTTATTGTTTACATCCTATTGCAAATGTACCTAATAAATGCTTTCCTCAGTGGTTCAACTCAACCAGTTTTAAGTCTCTTTTATGTTCAAAGCACTTAACACCAATAAGTGTTAAGGATACACATACATGTATCTATGTGCATATATGTAGACATGTATACACATATGTATGTGTGTTAAATATATAGATTGTAAGCACTAGGGATATATGCATATATACATGAACAGTCACTCAAGGATCTTATATTCTCTTAGGATGATGTTTCAATATGTACAAAGATCAGAATAATAGAGAGTGATGGAGCAGGAAGAGAACCAAATAATGTTCTCTAGGAATACCTGAGGGGAGAGAGAGAGACCTCTTTTAGCTGGGAGTGTCAGGGAAGGCTACATGAGTGAGCTGGCACATGAGTTATTTTCCCCTAATTGCTGAAATCAGTTTTATCTCCAGAGAATGTATTTTATGAGGTGTGAGAAAGAAAGGAAGAATAATATTGGAACGTGGGATCTGCCCAGGAATGGCAGGTCTGCATACAGCATGGCAATAGGAGTGCTATGCAGTACATAGGTTTTAAAGACCCCAACAAGTCGGGGAGTGGGGGCACTACAAAGTCATGTAAGAGCTGAAGAAGAAAAGCTGAGGGCTATACTGAAAGGTAAGATGGAGAAATGACCAGACTGAGAGTTAGGAGATTTGGATGCTAGTCTGGCTTTGCTGCAAACTAGCTGTGTAACTTTGGACAAACTATTTTGCCTCTGTCTCGCTCTGTCTCTGTCTCCCCCTCTCTCCCTTCCCTTCCCTGCTCTCTTTTTTCATCTGTAAAATGTGTGAGTTGGAAAAGATAACATCCAAGGCCCTCTCCACTAACTTTAGACTAACTTTACCTACCTCATAATTTTGCTTAAAGTCAGTCCTCCCCATCATCCTCACAGACCTGGTTAGAGTCCACAGTCAATTGCAAGGAAGTCTTGAATAACACTGTTAGAATCACTGATGGCGTAGTTCAAAGAACATCAAAAACCACCTCTCTAGGACTGAAAATATCTCTGCTTCCCACCTGCCTATGTATGGTGCCTAAAACTTCCACCATTAAATCCATCAAACTGTGATCTTGTCTAGCTTTGTGACTAATGGTTCTCTTGGAGAATCCAGCATCTCAGTTTTTGAAGGGGACTCAGAAGCCATCTGGTCTAACTCATACCTGAATAAAATCCCCTGACTGGTATGACCAACAAGTGATCTTTCTGAAGACCTCAGATGAGAGGAAACCCACTGCCTGCTGAGATAGCACTTTGTCCTTTTAGCTAGTTCTAAAGTCATTTTCTTTTTTTGGGAGGGCAGGGCAATTGGGGTTAAGTGACTTGCCCAAGGTCACACAGCTAGTACCTGTGTCAAGTGTCTGAGGCCAGATTTGAACTCAGATCCTCCTGACTCCAGGGCCGGTGCTCTACTCACTGTGCCACCTAGCTGCCCCTAAAATAATTTTCTACATGAGGCCACTGTCCAGGTTCAAATAGCAGGTACTGGGAGAGGGCTCACGAACAGAAACTCATTGATTAGATTGATACTTATTAGTTTCCTATACTCATATCAGAACCTCATGGGATCTGGACAGAGGGAGGGTTCCTTTTGATGGGGCTTAGGCTTGGGAATGTTCAAGAAGAGAGGTCCAGGTAAGCCTCCCCGGGGGAGGCGGGGAGTGGTAGCCCAGGGGCAAACTAAAAGTGGCCTATCATGGAGAGAGGGCAAAAATGAAAGAGGAGGAACTACATCTAGTGAGAAGTGTGAAGGAAAGTAAGGACAAAAACTTCACAATTTTGTCCAGGTGTAGCCGTATAAAGGCATATAAAATCTGGCCTTGGCTATGCCACAGACTCACTGTATGGACTTACATGAATTATTTGGTTTTTCTGTGCCAATGTTTTGCCATCTTAAAAACAGTAATCCCAATGACAGAACGATCCTTTGTTGACAGGATTTTTGTGAATCTAAGTGAATATCAATGCCCATCAATCTCTCTTATGAGTTAAAGTACTCAATACCAATAAAAGTACAAAGAAAGGACAGACCTTTGATGTTAGGCCAGGCCTCTGGGAGATGTGTGGACATGAGCCATCGTACATATGCAAAAGTAGGGGAGTCAGACAATGCTGCAGGAGTACATCATTATAACGCCGAGCATTCCGGAGTGTGGAGTATAATGGTGGAGAGAAGTCAGGACAACATGGCATCCAGCTGAGGGCTAAAATTCTCAGGATTATTAGGGACAGGCACAGGCATCTGACTTTGCTTCCATGAAAGACAACATGGAGTAACAGGAAGGGTGCTGGATTTGCAGTTAGAAGATCTGGGTTTGAATCCTGACTCACACGAGCTGTTTCACCATTGGCAAGTCATTTGTCAGAGTTTCAGTTTTGTCGTTTATAAAATGCAACCAATCAATTCATAAGCCTTTGTGAAGCACTTACAAGGTGCCAAGCACTCTGCTAAGGGATGGGGATTCAAAGAAAGAGCAGAAAATGGTATCTGTCATCAAGGAGCATACATTCTGATGGGGGAGGTGACATATATGAGTGCGAGAATGAATACTGACATTGTTTACCTCATAGAGTTTGGGGAAAGTGGTTTCTGGATTTTAAGATGCTATAAAAATGTGATCCCCTAATTAATGATAATAATAATAAAGGATATCTATGATGCTCTACACCGATGCTCCATCATGGCATGAACATGACCTGGCTTTCTTGTACACTTTCCCATTAGACTGCATGCTCTGGCAGATTCTACCATGTTGGAAAAATGTTTTCCAAGAACAACTTAGTACAGAGGATAATCAACAGCATCAACAATGACTAGCATTTTAACAACATTTAAAGTTTTACAAAATACTTAGTGTATATCATCCCATTTGACTCTCACAACAACCCTGTAAGGCAGATTTCACAGATGAGTATACTGAGGCCAAGAGAAGTTAAGTGACTGGCCAGAGTCATACAGCTAGTAAGAGTCTAAGACAGGATTTGAATCTGGATCTTCTTGACTCCAGGTCTTTAGAAATCAGAAATCTAGCTACTTGGTAATGGATTCTTTGGCCAAAGCAACCAATGAAATAAAGAAAAATACAACATGGCCCTCAATCTTTCAAGGCCCCCTTCTATTTCTTCAGTGATTGTGAATTGAGTGGCAGAAAAGGGAGCAGGGGATACCAAGAATCACACAATTTTTAGATAATCCATAAATATTAACTTATCTCTTGGTACTCTAAATGTGAGATCCTTGGCTGAGAGATGATCTGGTGTAATGGCAAGGAAAGTGGGACTTTTTGCTGTTTTTGTTTGAGTGCTTCTCAGCACTGAAGTAAATAAATGCCTTTGATGAGTCTTGCCTTTGTTTCAAGGGGGGAGGGGGAAGGCTTTGATTGAATCAAGAGTTTTTGATGACATGCTTTTAAGAAACAAGAAAGCCCCAGGCCCCACACCTTTTTCCTAAGTAGGCACTAAGCCCCAGGGCCCTGAGCAGCGTATATATGATCTGAGATTTTATTTTGGGGCTCTCAATCACTGAAAGAGTGTTGTCTGATTTGACCAGATGAGACTCTGGGTTGCCGTCACAGAACCCCGCCCCCTCCCCCGCCCCAGCTTTGAAAACCCAGATGTTGATGCTTCTCTCTCTCTCTGGTAACTGTATATATTGCTATAGTTAGATGTTAGAAGCCTGTCTACTGGTTTGTGTTTATTTGCTCTGTTTATATAATGTATGCTTGTAATTTCTGTTTGTATACTCTCTGAAGTTCAGGGTGCTGGCTTTTCCCCCTGAACTAAGTGAATGATACATGTATGTTTAATTAAAGTAAGATTGTAAACCCCTTAAAATTGCTTTCCTTAGAAAAGCAGATAAAAGAACACATGCTAGCAGCCCTCCTGTGTGCTGGTGTCGTTGGTCTTTCACCTCCATAGCAGTTGCTAGCAACATTGTTGTTACATCCAGGGGGGAGAGGGTAGGAAATGGAATTTTTCCAGTGGCACATGCACAAGTTGCTACGAGTTCCTTGGAGCCCTGAGTGACTGACATCCAGGTCAGAAGGGGGAAGGTAAGGAATTTACACAGCAACAGGAAGAATCAGAGTGGGGGATTGTTGGAGGATAAAGGTAGGTGTGATTGTGTCGGAGAAAAGTCCCAAGATCGGTTTTCATGGAGAGAATTGAACATGGCCTTTCATTTAATTGATTACTTACCTCTTGGAATCAGTTCATGGCCTCCCTGGACTAAGGCCCAGCTCACACTTGATATTTAACAAAGTAGATGCAAGAATAGAACTGAATTTTATCTGTCATAAAATTCTCACTATGAATGAAGCTAGAGCACCTAAGTCACACCTAAATGGTGGGGTGGCTCAGGTTTTTCTTGGAAAGGCAAAGAAAGGAGTTTGAAGGATGGTAGACCTAGAGAACAAGGTTATTAACTTGGGGTCCAGAGTGGCCTATGGATAGATTTCAGGGGCTCAATGAAGTTGGATGTGAAAAAAATTTAAAAAGTTATTTCCAATTTCACCAACCTTTGGTTTCATATTTAATTCTATAGATTTTATTTTATGCATTTAAAAACATTATTCTTGGAAGAGTGTCCATGGTTTTCACTAGACTGCTAAAGAAGTCTAACTTGTGTGTGTGTGTGTGTGTGTGTGTATGTGCATGTGCGCACACACACACACACATAGGGTTTAAGCACCCCTGATCTAGACTTTAGAGGCCAAAACAGTCTTTGCCTATATGTTACACATGAGGAAACTGAAGCTCAAGGAGTTAATGATTTGTCCAAGGTCATACACATAAGTGAGTATCAGATGCAGTATTTGAACCCATGATCCCTGACTCTAGAGTATGTGCTCTTTCCATGGTACCTTATTGCCCTAATTTTGTTGGATTTTTTGCAATAAGAAACATTCTGTGGAATGTTTGTTCATTTCATGCCAATGATGAGCATTTGCTAAAAGACCTCCATGAAAATAGTTGTAACTAACATGACTAATGTAGAAATATGTTCAATATGATTGTGCCATCCTGGGCGTGCCATCTTGGGGAAGGGGGAGGGAAGGGAGAGAGGAAAAAAAATTGGAACTCAAAATCTTGTAGCAAATGTTGAAAACTATCTTTACATGTAATTGGAAAAAATAAAATAGTATTAAGGGGGAAAAAGAAACTAAGTATAGCTTATGTGCCAATATTGGTTCCACAAGATGGGGAGAAACAAATTCTGCAAAAATCTTTCAAATAAAATTACATCTGCTTTGACAATTGGTGACTTCAGTGCGAGGGTGACAATGGGGGAGTATAGTTACAGAATTGGAAAAATATGGTTCCTGGATAAGGCCAAAGATTTACGGATTATACAAAATAGGGAGCCCCTAGAGCTTACCAAGTAGGTAAATGGCAGAGACAGCCCTATGCTTTAGGAAAATCACTTTGACTGTTGTGTGAAGGACATGTGGAGAGAGAAGACTGGGAGGGTATTACAATAGTCTAGGAGAGAGGTGACAAAGGCCTGAACTTGAGTGGTGACTGTGCAAATAGAGCAAATAGATGTGAGATATGGAAGTATCATTGACAGCATTTGGTAATGGATTGGATATGTGAGGGGAAGAAAGTTGAGGAATCATCATTGACTCCTGTAAGTCAGTGAGATTATAAGAATCTTGGTGACTTAAGGGTGATGGTGCCTTCAATGGTAATAGGGAAATTGGAGATGGGAGTGGGTTTAAGACTAAAAATCATATGATGATATCTGCAATACAGATCATAATCCATCCACACCTGTTCATAAAGTGTGACTCACTCTTTCTGAAAATGAAAATGGGAAAGGTGGGACTCAGTCATTCATCTCTTCCCCTCTATCCATTGATACAGTCTGCTGTAGCAGCAAGCACCCTAGCATACCCAGGATGGCCTGTTAGCACAGGTTCTTTGATCTGCTTTTCTAGGAAAGCCTGCTCAAAAGGGGGTTAACAATCCTAGTTTTAATTACATTCACTCGTTTAAGGGAAGGGGGAGCACCCTGAATGTCAGAGAAAGTACAAACAGAGAAGATACAGAGAAAATACAAGCAGAAAAATTAGCATAAAGACAAACAGACAGGGCTCTTAAATACCTGAACCAAAGCAATATTGCTATATGCTCTACATACACCACTGGGTTGGGTTGAGAAAGCCTTTATATCTGAACAGTTGGGGGTCTGAACGTACGGCTACTTAGAGTCTCAACTGTAAGTGAACCCACAAAGCAAAATACCAACTTAGAGTATACATACACTTCTCAGAGCTAGAAGGCATTACAACCCTTGTGACTCAGGGCCTAATCAACTTAGTACCAAAAGATGTGAAAGCCTTCCTACAAGCAAGCCTCCCCTAAGCAAGCTTCCCTTAATGCACTCCACATGAGGCCTACTAATGGGCAGGGAAGATCTTCATATACTATTACCATTACATCTGCCTTCTATGGGTGCCTGCTGTAGCCAAGAGATGATCTGGCGGGGGGAGAGGGTGGGAAATAGAATTTTTCCAGTGGCACATGCACAAGTTGCTATGAGTTCCTGGGAGCCCTGAGTAACTGACATACAGGTCAGAAGGGGGTGGCAAGGAATTTACACAGCAACAGGAGGAATCAGAGTGGAGGATTGTTGGAGGATAAGGGTAGGTGTGGTTGTGTTGGAGAGAAGTCTCAAGATGGATTTTCCTGGGGAGAATTGGATGTGGTCTTTTATTTAGTTGACTATTTTATTTAGTTGACCCCTTGGAGTCAGTCCATGGCCTCCCTGGGCTAAGGTCCAGCTTCCACTTGATAGAACAACCATAGTGCTCTAGAGAAAGATTAACCACTTAGTTCTTCTATTTGGCATTCAAAGACCTTCATACCTGGTGCCTTTTATCTTTCTTACAAGTCAGTTCTTTCCATCAAATGACATTGGCTTCCTTGCTGTTCCTTAAATAAGACACTCCATTTCCTACCTATGGGCATTTCCTCCAGCTGTTCCCCTTATCTTGAATCCCCTCTCTCCTCATCTCTGCCTCTTGGATTTCCTGGCTTCCTTCAAGTCTTAACTAAAACCCCACCTTCTGCAAGAAGCCTTTCTTGGTCTCCCTTAAAGTTAATGCTAAAGTTAATTTATTCTGTCTATATTTTGTTTGTATATAGTTGTTTTCATATTATTTACTTTGCTAGACTGTAAGCTTATTGAAAGTAACTGTTTTTGCCCTTTTCTGTATCCCCAGTACTTAATAGATTTTTCTCAATTCAAAAGATCTGAACTTTCTTCCTTATACCTCCATACACCCCACTCCACTTTTATAATGAGCTACTTGAGTAGTGCGGGTCTGGGAAAGGATGTTGTTATTTGGTAACTACAAAAAGTCTTTCCCTTCCAGGGGTGTCTAAACTCTCAGAGGATCTTTGTGGAAAGTTGGACCTGTAAAGTATTCTATGTATCCTGTAGCTGTTTATGGGCTCAGAGCGTCTTATTTGTCTTGTACATTTTTATGAGGTTAAATAAATGATATCTTCTACCCATGATCATGTTACCTTTGGTCCTTATGGGACTACTGATAACCCTCTTAACCACATTTAGAAAACCTAGATACGAAATTAATTTGGAGATTTCCCTGGAATAAACTCTGTGCAGAAACATATTAAGCCAAGAGAGAAGCACCCTTTGGGAGCTACCTAGTACTGGAACTGATAGTTGTAAGCCCAGAGACTTTGGGGAAAGAGCAGGGTTGGATCACTGCTTTTTATTATTATACATGATTTGGTGAAATGTATAGCAACAGAGACCTTTGATGACCCATTCATTAGTAAGTGAGGCTTAATATGGGGGAATGGATGCTGTTATGAAGGAGATGAGAAAGGATAAAAAGAGATTCCTTGTAGATGTTGAGGTCCTCTTGATTTTCCTGCACAGGAATGAAATTTTTGCTGACCGAATCAAGCCCCAGTCATGTCTGAGCCTCCTAATCTTCTCTCAAAAGAATCTGTCCTACCTCTCTCCATAGGCAGAATCACGAAGATGAAGAATGTTTACTGTCCAGGCTAGGATACACATTAGAATGTATAACCTAGAGAGTTTACCCGCTTGGATATGCATGTGCGTGTTTGCATTCTAGAAAAACACTGCAAATAAACAATAAGCCAAGTCCAGATTTGAATAGAAGAAGAGTGAATTGGAGAGCCTTTGGGAAATTACACAATTCTTTTAATGACTCCAATTTTCTCCCTGAAACAAAGGCCCATCTTTTGTGCCAATATTATTCCATTGGTGTTTTATAGCTGAGCCATGCTATGCTTCAGTCATCCGAAGGAATCAAGTTGGAGATCACCCAAAGGGCAATTAGGAGACTCACTGTGGGCACAAACAGGCTGTAACATGGTAAAAGTGAAGAATTATGCAGAAGTATAAGGGATATCATCAGAGAAGTACATAACTGGGGGAAAAGGAGAGTTTGTCACAAAGCACGAGGAAGAGATGAACAGTTCACATGCTCACATTAATATAATAATTATAATACATTATTATAATATAATAATTGTTAATAATATAATATAATAATTATAATAATACAATAATTAATGTTAAGAGATGGTGAGGAAGCCCCCCAGCATACTGGAAAGAACTTCAGTGAATAATTTAAGTGAGGCAATGGGAAAAAGTTGCAAAGGGTATGAAGGCATGGGTGCATTGTGATCTGCATCATTGGCAGGGGTACTTACATTGATGAGAGTATAAAACCACTGGAGTATGCATTCATTCAGAGTTCTTACATTTATATAACACTTTCAGGTGCCCCAAGGGCTGTATGTGCATTGTCTCAGACATAGATTTAAGATAAGCTGAGGGAGATACTTCTGACCAGAGCCTTGGGATAAGAAGGAGATCAGAAATTAAGAAAGCCAAGAGTTAAGAGTTAGACAGCTGGAATGAAGAGAACAGAACGCGAACAATTTATACAATAACATTTTAAAGACAGAAGACTTGGAAAGATTTACAAAATCTGATCAAAGCAAAGACAAAGCCTTATTCTAGAGGACCGATGATAATGCATGATACTGACCTTCTGACAGAAAACTGATGGTCTAACAGTGCAGAATGATACATTTTTAGACATGGTAAATGTAGAAATTTGTTGTTCTTGACCGTATACTATTACAAGGGTTTTGTCTTTTTTTCATTAAAAGGAGTTGG